>OY720045.1:3500718-3594827 GCA_963082485.1 Eudonia mercurella
ACAGTTAACCGATTGGCTTCTAATTGAACACTAAAATATAATAATGTCACTGTACAAAATGTAGGTCGCGATCAAAGTACAATATTGAATCGCCCTAAGTCAAAGTAAAACCACAGCGTGGACTTACAGTGGGATAACGCCTTTGAAGTCTCGGGAAATGCCGCTTTTATTTAGACAGCTCACGCACGCACGCAGCTCAGATTATAAAACAACATGCAGGGTGGAACCCTGTTATCATGTATCTCACTCTCTCGGGCACCGTCGCATCGCTCGGTAATCACGATATCGAAATCAAAAGTATCGATACCTTCTTAGTATCGGTATCGAAACAAAAGTATTTAATGAGTAAAAGTATCGAAACTGAAGTATCGGAAGATCGAACCTATGATCGGAGCACGCTGCGTGATCAGAGTCAACACAAATCAGAGTCAGACTATATTATATTATACTCTTCACACCACACTCCGTCCTCAGTAAACAAACGATAATTACGACAAAATCGCAATATTTGAAATTTCAACAAAAAATCTGGTAATACAATACAAAACAAACAAGAAAGACTGAGAAAAATTTGAACTGTGTGAGGGAATGAATGAATGAACAAAAAAAAGAATGGTTGCCGCTGATAGATAAGATAAGCGTATGAACACGCTTTATAAACTATAGGAGTATGCTGCGTTCCGTTTTAGTGTTTATACTCCTTTTCACCACATATCATGGGTACGGTGACGTTTGGGATTTGATCGATTCGATACTTGATGTAAAGTACTCATATTAGTATATAGTATCGAATTAAAGTATCGGTATTTTAAAGTATAGTATCGAATCAAAAGTAGTGATGAGTAAAGCATCGGATTCGATATCGTGTCCCTAGTCATTGTTTACCGAGCAGTATGGCAGGCGGCAGGGCAGGTAGTCGTTACTACGCTTAACATAGCTTTCTCTATTGTTCTACTAAAGAAGGCTATGCGCTACACGTTTGTTAATAATCATATATATCTGTTCTCTTGTTAGCCATAAAATAAAATTAAAAAAAAAACTATTTATTTATTTATTTTAGAAAATATACCAATCACATTGAATATATTTTTTCATTTTTAAGGAGATAAAAATAGTGGAAACACGTATTCATACCATATTTTATAATATACATGGTGATTATTATGCTCATACTAAAAAATCACCGTGTATACGAATATTGTATGATGTATCGAATAAAATGAATCGAAATTACATTTTCACGCTCGAATTCAACTTTGCTCCCGTAATATAAAATCAAGTACAAGCAGAATCCCTTCACCTGACGAAAAGTCATGTCTGTTAGAAGGTAAGTAGGTAGCCCAAGCTTCATACAAAAGTGCCCATGGTCCTTTGCTTTTTATAGTTGCAAAGGTCAATGCCCGAATTTCTCTTTGTTCGCCAATCTAGCTTTAGAGCGTCGTCTGTAATAAAATGTATAAAAGCTATATAAGTGCCTACCTCCGGTTTGGGCTGTCTCGGCAGCGTGCTCGCGGCGTGCATAGTGAGCCAGTGGAAGTCGTGTAGCAGCCGCAGCCCGCGCGACCCGTGCTCGAAGGGCAGGTAGAACAAGTCGCATAGCAGCAGCAGGTCGTCCTCTACTAGAGCGTTGGCGTCCGCTGACGGGTCTTCCACGGGCCTGGGACAAATTGGAGAACCCTTTTACCGCCACATTTGGATTTATCCAACAAATATTTACAAACACATTCCGGGTGAGTCGTGTTCGTGTATCCTCATTTTTACGCGACATATTTATATACGACAAAAATCGACATAGCATTTATACATACATACATACAGACATAGCTACTAAGATCCTTTTATATTCGTCCCTGGTCCGATCTGGTCTCGAATACTGCAGTCAGGTTTGGTCCCCGCAATATGATGTCCACGTTAAGCGAATAGAGCGCATCCAAAAAAGATTTTTGTGGCATCTCTCTTATCAGACACGTAAGGCGAGAGAGCTGCCTTCATACGAGGAACGACTAAGTTTTTTTAAATTACTCAGTTTGAGTGATCGAAGATTGCTGCTGGACCACTTACTTTTTTACAAAATAATAAATGGGAAGGTAGATTGCCCGCTTCTTTTACGCAAGATAAACTTTAATTTGCCATATAAGGTCCCACGCCCTAGTAGATATGTTCCTTTCTCAATAAAGGGTAGCAGAAGCAATTTGGGTCACCACGCCACCATGAATAGGCTTCCTAGACAATATAATATTCTTTGTAAGAACAAGGAATATTCCGGGGATATTTTTGCTGACACCGTACACAAATTTAAACACGAAGTATCGAAATGTCTCACAACTGGGTCTTCTTAGTTTCTTCTCAGTTTGTTTTAAATTTTATAGATGTATTAAGTTAAGGTTTTAAAATTATTTAATTAATATAAAAATATTGTAAGCCCACATTTGCATGCCGTGGCAGCCTTTAAGTAAGACAGCACTTAGATTAAGACTTTTTTCCAATGAGTATTTTTATGTAATTTTTGTTGGTGTATGTTTTGTTGGTTGTCCTTAATAAATAAAATAAAATAAAATAAATACTTTACGACGATATATGACAACACATAGAATTGCGGGGAGGTTAAAAAATTTAACGGACACTTATTTTATTAATTATTAAATTCAACATACCACGGTTATGCTTAAGTTCTAAACTTAATCTAATACTTAATACTATCGCTTCGACGAATATCACGCTTAACATTTGTTACTGCAACGCTGATTAAAATTCGTCTACTAGCACTTTCCTACGACTTCGTCCGCGTTGATTTCGTATTTTTTCGCACAATATTTTTTTTTAAATCAAAATAAAATATAACTTATGTTACCCACAAGGACTGTATCATTTTACCAGAGAAAGAATTTATGGAATTAGATTAGTAGTTGCAGAGATTTGCCCTAACAAACAAACAAATATATTCACAAACGTTACCTCTTTATTAATAGTATAGACATTAGATATATATTAAAATACTCACACGTCGCTTGCGTCTTGGGCATCGGCAGCTTCCACCATCATGTCAGTGCTGAGCGGGCTGTGGCTCGGCTCCACTTGCATCGAGCCGTTCTGCAACGCAAGCGGCTGTTCAAACACATGCAGTGGAAGCTGCGAGTTGTACTCTTAGTGCAACAAGAAGTGAGCGAGCTTACAGCTCCGGTAACCTATCTGGATTTAGGTAGTGGACTATACGTGCCCACGGGGCAACTCGCTTAAGACACTAGTCTTAAGACTTCCGAATGAAGAATGTCCAGATCTGCCGTTATGACCTGACGCAGATGATCCCTTGCGTAAGGTTGTCTGACACCTACTTTATGACCCGATGGTTGGTGGAGGGCGTCAGTCTAGACTTTAAAGTCGTCTATGTGTACGTGTTCAAACACACGTACGCACACAAACTAACATAAAGCTGAAAAAAATAAGTAAAGAATTGATTCGACTTCTTGGCGGGAAAGTTCCATGTCTGCGGTTTTGTTTTATTTTCTAAAATTTGTGTTATGTCGAATATTAATGTGAAATAATGGTGGATTATTATCCGTTAAGTGTTCGTGAACGAGCATGAGTATTGACAAATTAAACAAAACAGTGCAACTTTACTTTTCAAATTCTCTCAACAAGTCCGCGTGAGGTCTTAGAAGAGCCCCACATCTTTACTGAGATACTGAAGGGCGACCCCTGTGGGGGTATATCATTTCTCACTACATATTTCTGTTATCATTCATCATCATCATATAAATATTGTCTATTTGTATAATTTGAACAGTGTTGACACTGGCTAAATGAGCTATCCGCACAAAGCCATCAATTAAGAAAAAAGAAAAAATATATATAAGACAGTGACCTCGCTGAGCCCGTCGTTCATGACGACATCGCCGTCGTTGGCGGCGGAGCAGTCCACGTCCACATCCAGGCCCAAGCGGCTAGGGCTCAACGTCTGCGGCGTGTCTATAACAAAACATTTACTTACAACTGTTTACAAATCTACATTTTATTCGTAACTACTGTGGGTCTAGCACGAACTATCGAAGTTGATAGTTGATTGGTTATTCAATAGACCAACTTTTTAGCAACGGTTAAAACGATTTGTTTATAGAAATTCAATGGGGATGGCAATCTATGACGTCACAATTTTGTTCTGTCAATTCAGTGCTTACTAATAACTTTTTAGGTTACAAAATTCATGCTCAGGTCAATGTTTTAAAGAACTGATACATGATTTGAATTGGTACCTTTATGTTATAGAATTATTTATCTCTGTCAACATCCCTATTCGTGTGTCGTTACACTCGCAAGCGTAATAGAGGAATATTCTAAACATGATTTTTTGTAACTGTAGTTATATAAACACTCATTGATGAAACTAAATAATGACGACATAAGTTATATTAAAAAAAATCTTCGCTAAAAAGTTTATCTATTGAGCAACCTACCCAATTGATACAGCGACACAAAGTCCGAAAATGGAACTATCAATTGACAGCTACATTATTGAATAGAACTTATGAGGTTGTCTAAACATTTACGATACGATTTCATTAGAATTTAGTGCAAGGTCTACTTTAGTCTTGGAATATTTTTTTATGGTGATAATGGGCTTTACAACTTTATGGAGATGGAGAGAGCCCTTAGTGTTTTTTGCGGCCTTTTCTCGGTACATGATCACAGTAGTTATAAGTTACTTTCTCAAAAAAGATTTTGATTTATTTTATCATAAAAAGTCTTAAGAATTAAATATCAGTAAATAAATAATTTAACTACTCATTATTTAAATAACTTCTTAACAAAAAGTTTTTTGTTTGCTGTTGTCTATCTATGGCTTTTACAAGGTAATTGGTTTTATAAGACGCAAGAAACTATGATCCTCAAATCGTAGTGATTGAACAATCCCCAGAAGTTTTCTAGGTTTTGTTTGTGAGTTCGATTTGGATGACGAAAGAACTAAAAATAAAATAACAATCTTACCACCAACGCTCATATTCCCATTCCTTTGCAGTTCAGCCGCCGACTCCACATCATCCACTATAATACTAGCTTCATCATCTTTCTTCTTCAACTCCTCAATGAAGCTGGCACTCTCCAAAATACTATCATTACTGACGCTCTCATCATTTTTATCCAACATAGACAGGTTACACTTCGCGTTTCCTTCTAGACTTTTGATACCAAGAATTGGTACCGGCAGCATCGACACTGGTATCTCTGAAGGCAGGGCGATGTTTGAACTGGCGAGCGGTATGATTGGATTGGGTATCGACTCGTTGAGTATCACCTTGGTTGGTGAAACTAGGGAGTTCATTACGGGATTCGATACGGGATTGAATGCCTCTATAGGTGACACCTGAAATTAAAAATATGCAATTAGCATTTTTAAGAGTTTGTTTTCCGCATTCAGAGACGTGAATAAATGTTAATGATTACTACAACACTACAAGTACAATCGAGCTTATAAAGATAATTATGATTTCGTTGTTTTTTCGTTGTTCTTATAAAAATTAAGATTTCGTTGGTTGGGAATGGCGGAGCTCATATCGGCATTAGCGGAGCAGACATTACTGTTACAATGGCGGAGGATATCTCAGCAATGTTAATTGTTGAAATATTGCTATCGTATATCTTACCTCAGTAGCCAGTATCGGCCTATCATTAGCAGAGAAGACTTTAAAATGGCGGAGGATATCTCTATAATGCTTATTGTTGAAATATTGGTATCATATACATATATATCTTATATATCTTAGACTAGTGGCCAGTATCAGCCTATCATTAGCGGAGCAAACATCAGCCAGCGCTTGCAGCTGACTCGCGTTAACCGTTGGAATGGCGAAATTCCTATTGGCAGCGCTAATTTTTGGAATATCTAACGAACTTACGCCAGTGGCCAGTATCGGCCTATCATTTGCGGAGCAGACATCAGCCAACGCTTGCAGCTGGCTCGCATTAACCGTGGCAATGGCGGAGCTCATCACGGCAGCGCTAATTGTTGGAATATCTTGGTAACTTACCCCAGTGGCCAGTATCGGTCTATCATTCGCAGAGCAGACATCAGCCAGCGCTTGCAGCTGGCTCGCGTTGACCGTCGGAATGGCGGAGCTCATCTCAGCAGTACTAGTGGTGCTGGTATTGCTGGTGGCGGTGACCAGCGACATGCAGGTGTTCACCGACGGCATGATCGGGATGATGGGCACTGGTGGCACTTGGAAGTAATTAACGGCCGTCAGTGGTAAAGGCTCGCGCATACCGTTAGCTGGTCGGAAGCAGTGGGCAGTGGAAGCGGGTACCGTGCGTGTTGTATAATACAAACAACGAAATGAACTACGACACATTTGTTAGCAGTGATGGGAATAGACATGGCTTATCTGCCGCATGGGATCTAATATAGAGCTGTATTACTACATTTTCTTTTAAAAATCCCGCTAAATACCGCGGTATTGTTAAATAACGTTAAAGATATGATACGAAAAACTTCTTTCTCGGAAACCCATATTTATACCCATATTATGCCAATTCTATGATTAATCTTATTTAACTATACTGATAATATCTGCGTACAATATGCCCTTTCCTGCACTGCTTCCGACCTGCTTTTGGTGTGTGGGAGCCTTAAGGGTATGGGGTTACATAACTAGATAACTAATATAGGGTGGACTAACGTGGCGTGTCAGTTTGTTAACGGCCCAATGCTGGGATCAGGCCGTCTCACATAAACATTAGCACATGGTAAAGACGGGCTACAACTCACCACAATGACACCGTATGGGTTGGTGGGCTTAATGCCCTCCGAAGCGATGAATAGCTAAAGATTTATTAGATTTAATTTGAGTCAAAATCCTCATCCCGGAGGCAAATCGTCGATTGAAAAATTCTATTTTAAGTTTCGATCATTGTGTTAACAGTTTATAGGGCTCATATTGGAAACCATAATTTTTACTTTATCTCCTTGACATAAGATCGTAAAAAAAAAAACAATGAAAAATCAACATATTGTACCCGTTAAAGTAATCATTACAATTATCATCAGCCTATAAACGTTAGCGTAATAACATTATAAAGTCTATAAACTGGACACAAAAATATCACATGGGAAGATCGGGGCAATACCCACTACGATGACCTAATGAAGTTGGGAGGTTTCAAAAACTGCTACCTCACAAAAACCGGGAGCAAAGGCTAACATGCCTTCAAGCAGAGGAACTCGAGACATTTTAGTTCAGTGACCCGGCCTTACAAAAGTCGCTTTAATCATTATTGTATATTAATGTATTAATTTTTATAAAAAAATTTGTTAATGGACTTTTAGTACTTATGATATTTTTGACATTTATTTGTATTATGATTTTTTTCCTACATATAATTAATTAATTAACCTTATTGACATGTTTAACTTCGACATTTTCAATTACAATTGGATGCTGTTTCATAATGGCAAAACATGTGCGCATTGTAAATTTTATACTACCCGTAAATTACCATGTTTTTTGGCAAATAAATGATTATCTTATCTTATCTTATCTTACTTGCAAGATCGCCGCCTGCACAAGCTAGTACGTAATATCGAGTAGTTTTTTAAATCTTACGGGTAAGCACTTGGCCTTTAGATGATAACCTGATGTTAAGTGATGATAAGGCCGGGAAACGCACTTCACCCGGAATCCTCAACTAGTGAGGCACTGGCTATCTTATCTCTAGCTGCCGGAACGCAACAATGCTACAAACATTGATGTTATGGTGACATATTTAGATAAGATGGTGGTAGCTAACCAGGCGGACAAACAAGCCCTACCACCAACCAAACCGAGTACACAAACATGTCACGAACACGGGACCTCACGGTCTAATCCAGTGGTCTTAATCTTTTGAGCGCCACGGAAATGTATAGAAGACAAACAATTTCGTGCTCCACACACCACGTCTTTTATAGAAGACAATGTCCAATTAGAACGTTTATTAATAAATATACATAAACAATTGGTTTGTTTTTCTTTGTTTGTAATACCTAAAACCTTAAACTTATATTTTTATTTCAATTGTTGGTCTTTGTTTATTTTAAAAACAGCAAAATTATTCTGGCCACAAGTTTTTATGTGCCCCAGACGCCGTAGTCTTTATAACAAGACGCCTAGTGATGTGATTCGATAATAAGTTTTTAATGAATTCTTAGACACTAACATTTAAATAAAACAATTTAAAAAAAATTGTTTATATGTTACAAAAAAATATTATTTGCTGTCATAACTATAATATGATACTACAATGCCGATGTGTTTTTGTGTGAATAAACCAATTATACATATATATTTTTGAACAAACTTACTTTTTTGTCGGATTAATACTTTTTAATATGAAAAAAGTGTTTTATTACAACGTTAATATATGAAATGTTACTTTATTTTACCGTAAACAAATGTCAAAAATTACAAATTTCCATAAAATGGAGGCAGAGGGCTAAAAAAACCAAACAAGTTAATAAAAATATTTTTGTCAATATAATACCTATATGCAACCTTTTTAGGTATTCGCGATTGTTATGTTAAGATTTACTTTTCTTCATACATTTGACGCTCCATCCTAATGGACATCCCCAATAAAAACAGAATTTAACGTGCTACGGGCACTACGGTCTTGTTAGGAAGACAACGTGATGACGTCATATGACGATAGGGATGTATCTACCTTATTTATTATGCATGATCCTAGTAATATATCTGTTTTGTTTTTATTTGCATTGCATTCTGTATTTATTATTTTAATTTATCTGAAACCTTTTAAGGAAAAAAAAACACGTAAATATAAAAGTTATAGATTTATAGCGTGGCGCTGGGGGCACATCGCGGTCGAAATTGCTTGGCGCTCAAAAGGTTAGACGGTCGAAATTGCTTGGCGCTCAAAAGGTTAGATACTAGACCAGAGGCGGTTATAAACTGACATTGTCCTTTTAAGAGTTTCTTACCCGTGATAGTGGTTTGCGGTTTGATGACCGGACCTTGTGCGGTCTTCGGTATGGAGAACTCCGGTAGCCATTCGTTGATAGCTTGTCTGCAAAGAAAACCTTCTATACCAGCCTATAGTATTAATAAACTTATCCTCGTTCGTCCAGTCGTTGAAATTCGATCGTAATTAAAAATATTTCGACCAAAGGTGCTTCGGCAATCAAATTTTAAAAAAAACGTGTATGACTGACAGATTTAAATCATCGGCATTCTGTATTTCACTTCAAAGGTTCTTTTGTATCACATATTATACATTTTTATCTTTTTGAACGCGTTCTTCGAATAGAGGATTTTATTCGTATTACACTGTTTTTTTAACTGGGACAGTATGAAGAAGGAACCATAAGAGACACAGAGAAACTGTGTTAGGAACCACCAAGTTCTTTTTTCCTAAAAAAAACAGTTAATCCCAGTAAAAAAATATATCACTCTGTATATGAACGTTCACTATGTCAAATCTTCCAATCCTCTGTCTCACTCTCACTCATAACGTGTTAAAAAAAGGGTCACGATGTTTTCTTTTCACGTATCTATATAAATATAGATCTTGATTTTCAGAGAGCTGTTTGAAAACCAGCGCTTCTATGGAATTCTGTGTAACACCACAAAAGCATTGCTGAGACGGCTACCCGCTGGCTTCGCACATTACATTTTCTTACTTTCCTACACTCACACCAATTATCTAGCCCAAGAGAAGCTTCTTTATGAAACTCGTTAAATGGTTACTAGACAACGGATAAACATACTTAAAAACATACTTATTATACATAGAAAACACCCCGACCCGAGGCAATTTAGAAAAACAATAATTTCTAAATAGACCCGACCGGGGATCGAACCCGGGACCTCATGGCGACACCATGGATACCGGTGTGCAAACCACTCGACCAAGGAGGTCGTCGTCGTTTTTGTGTTAGATGTTTAAACTGTTTGATATTGAAACTATTTCTGTTCGTTTTATTAGTTATTTTATGCTGTCCTATTTTTGAATTTGATTACCCTGCTTGTATGTATTATTGTGTTGGTATGTGTTGGTATATACAGTGTTGGACTTATAATTAGAAACACTTCTTATGAATTATGAAAGTTTGAAGTCCACATACAATATTCGTGAAAAATTTATAGATTCAATATTTAATAATCATGCAACAATATAATCACTCAATTAGAATACTCATAAAATACATTTAAAAAAAAACGAACAAGCCTTACAGTAGTCGCATATGATGTGTAACATTAGACATCTCACCTTTTGAAATCAATATTACAATAGAAAATAGATAAGAGAATTAACAATTAGGTATATTTTTTTACAAATCATAAAGGGAATGCAGTAAATACTCATTAGAAGACATTTGACATATCAAAATGATGACACAATATGTCACTTAAAATAATAATATGTCTTGTTTTTATTATCGATTATAAATGCGCGCTTCCGACTCCTTATATATTTTTTTCAAATCATAAAGAGAATGCAGTAAATAGTCATTAGAAGACATGTCACTCTGACACATCCTATCTGAACATGTGAACAGTTTCGAAAAAATAGATCGTAATGTCAGCACTTCAAATATCATAATCACAAACACAGTAAGTTGTACTTAATGCGTTCATAAATTGTGCGGCAGTATCACACTATTACGATCACATTTCTACGAAATCACTCCCACAAATATTACTACATACAACGGACATTGGGCTTAAAGTGTTGATCACTGGTGGCTGTTACGGATCACACTGTTACGAACTTCCGTCCCTTTTCTACGAAATAACTCCCACAAATTGTATATATAGAAGGCGAGCGGAAAGATGTTACACATCAGAAAAAAAATTATCTAAACTTCAATCACAAAAAGAGTTTAAAGCATACATAGCTTATTTTCTGTTACTGGCCGCTTGGACGCCTAATTAGAAACACTTTAGAAAAGCATGCACGGCACATTCCATTTTTGAAATTGTAAAAATAAAACATCTTTCTTAGCTATTTCTATTGTTTTGGCGGCAATTGAACATCAAATTGGAATTTCGTTTACGATTTTATGTTCAAAATGGGCAAAAATAAAAGTTGTGACGCGTCAACTAAGCCAATAATTGTTAATTTGCACATCGACCAAAAATGGACGTACATGAGAATAGCTGATAATTTAAAATGTTCCGTAAAGAAAGTTTTTAATGCTATTGACCATTATAAAAGACACGGAACTATTGAAAATGTTCTTAGAAAGAATTGTTTGGGAGGGTTTCTCAAAAGGTACCACTTCTTACCAAGCAACATCGAGAGAAGCGATTATTATTCGCTAAAAAGTAAGTCAATTGGACGGTGCGAGATTGGAAAAAAGTCTTATTCTCAGATGAAACTAAAATAAACATGGTAAATTCAGACGGCAAGCGCCACGTTAGACGTCCAATAAACCATGCTTTTAATTATAAAGACACTAGAAGCATAGTCAAGCACGGGGGCGGCAATATCATGGTATGGGGATATTTTTCCGGATGTGGAGTTGGACCCGTTCGAAAGATTGAAGGTACAATGGATCAACTGCAGTACAAAAACATCTTAGAAGAGACAATGATTCCCTGCTCTGACGACAATTTGCCTGTAACCTGGATGTTTCAGCATGATAATGACCCTAAAAACACCGCCAACAGTGTAAAATATTTTCTTAGGGAACAGCGTATTTCCGTCTTAGACTGGCCTGCAAATAGCCCTGATTTAAATCCCATAGAAAATCTGTGGCATGTCGTAAAAAAGAAAGTCTCAAACAAACGTAACTCCAATCACAACGAACTCTACGAAGCTTTTGTCGAAGCATGGAATTCAATCCCACTAAGAAAAAGTAAGAAATTGCTTGAATCAATGCCACGTCGTTGTAGAGCTGTGATTGATAATAAAGGATACGCAACAAAATATTAATTATAAGTTTTAGTAGCCTATACACAGTATCTATTACCTAAATTATATAATGCTCAATAATTAAACCTATAAATTATTTATCTTTTATGTTTTTTGTATTGTTTCTAATTTGTTGTCCATCATTGCTGGTAGTTTAAAACTCATTTAGTTGTTTGTATGACATTTAATATTGAATCGGTACTTGTTTAGTTGATATTTTGTTGTTTTTTCTAATAAATGATAAGTTATTGAACATATTTTATGCTATTTGTTGTTTCATTTCCAAATAAAAAGTATTAGGGTCAAATATCTTGTATAATGTTAAGTTCCGTTGGTAGTGTTTCTAATTATATATTCACCACTGTATATTGTGTACAATAAATGTTTATTGTTCTCTTATTATTATTTTAATAAATAGGAGCATTGACCTGAGTGCCTGCCGGTGGTGGTAGATATGCTTTCCCAGCGGTACTGGTGATTCGTCTTCGCAGACGCCTTGCTCACTCTCGCGTTCGAGCCGGATGTCCCACGACACAGCTTCCACTGAAAAAGATTCTTGATTAAGACTGATTGATTCCCTACGTTTGTAATCACGCGGCAAGTTAGCAGCACTGGCGGAAATGTAAAATAAAGTAACCACTTGAACTAAGGGCGGTCATACACGGGCAGCTTGAGTACAGGATCGACTGCTTCAAGCTGTAACTGTTAGAGGAAAGAGAGGTGTCCCTACTAGGATACCAAGCTGATTGTTGTCGCGATGTTTCGCCTCTACTTTCGAGGTTGAGCTCTTCATCAATGGAACGCGAAAATTTGCGACTGCATAGTGAACTACAGTCTTCTATTTGATTGACCGAATCAAAGTAATCGGACTTGGCTTTTCAGCATATCAGCTAAAAAATAGACTCTGAATGGTTAGTAGGTAAAAAAAATTTTCGACGATTCAAAAGCACTTTTCTTAAGGGGGTGCAGCGCGGAATTTGACAATTTACGTGTTTTTAAGTCACTGGTGCTAGGCGCTGAATAGGTCCTTTCACAAGATCGTGGTTGTCTTGGAATTTGAAACAAATACCCAGAAACTGCATAAACGTTACGTAAAATAATGATATCTAAAAACTTATTTCTTCAGAAACTTTGTAAATATAGCCCAAATGAAACAATGATCCGACATCAAAATGTTTGTATTGATATTCCGCAGGTCACTGTTGTCGTGCGTGTTCATGTCGCGCGCCGTTGTCACACCACTGCCACGCGCCGCTCGCTCGCTATCATAAAGAAACTTGAAACTCGCAGTTTTGCGTCCGCGCTGCATCCCCTTAACATATAATATAAAATACATACGATACATAAGATAAAATTTGACTAGAAAGAATTAACTAGCTTCAGGAAGCTCGAGTGGGATCGAACGCACGACCTTTGGATAACCGGCCTAATGCTCTGACCGCTGAGCTACCGAAGTCCCAGGAGACTCGTTGAATTTTTCTAGTAGTTTGTGATTTACGCTGCAAGCGAGCGGTATTACGTCACTGTGAAGTAAATATTAAAAACACTTGTTTTAGGTTTATTTGAATTTTTTTTTTTTTACTTTGACTTTGACTACAAACGGACGCATAGGAAGGCGTAAAATATTAAATAACAAAAATCAACTGACCAGTGTAGGTAGGGTTGCCACCCGTACTCTAAAATAGAGTATTGTCCTCTTTTTCATGTAGGCGTACTTTATAATCTACGACATCAATAAAGTACGCTAAAATACTCTATTTACGTAAAACTGATTGTTACTGGCTCGTGACTGGTTATGAGTACTTATGAGACTAAATAAACACATCTCCACAGCCACAAGATATTTGTTAAATGTCGCAAAGAGCAACAGAAAATACGTTTTTAAGGACAAATAAATAAATACTCTTTTTTATGCTATGTACTTTATTTTTGTTCTAACAAAATGAAAAAATACTTTATTCGTCCTGAAAAAAGGTGGCAACCCTAAGTGTAGGCCTAACCCGAACTTGTTTCAGTCATATTAAATACCCTCACGTCTTGGATAGACTGAATATCGAAATCACCAATTATGAGTAAACTGTTTTAATTATGATTATATAATTTTACGCAAATTTTGTTACTAACCAATTACAATTTGAAAAAACAGTGTTGAAAAAATTTTACGAGCGGAATTGTTTTTTTTAAACTGTTTTAAGTTTTGAATATTATACTAAATAAAGATTTTTTCTTTCTTTCCTTTTACGAATACGATAGTTGTTCGTTTTTGATACAGACAAACGTAGACTCACTGTGCGTAGGAGCGTCCAGGCTGCAGCTGGCCCAGTGGCCGAGCGTCCAGATGGCGATCATGTTGGCGTTGTACTCGCAGTTGGGGTTCGTCAGCACCCCGCGCAGCAGCGGGATCAGCTCGGGCGAGCGCCCGCAGTACGGGCCTGGGGTGCAAGCAATTCAACAGGTGAGCAGTTTTTTCACAAATTTTTTGAGCCTAAATATGGGATTTTGTCAGAATAACAGCGTCTACTGCTACCACCGTATACATTGTCATTTGCTATACTTACTACTATAGCATACATACTTCCGCATGCAACAAACTGATGTAAGATTCTGATTTTAATAATCATTTCACTTATCATCATTTAAGAAAAAAGATGTCCACTGCTGGACAAAGGCCTCCAAGGATCTCCGTCACCACCAATTATGTTTCTTAATATTTACTTTTAAATGTAGTTATCTTTTATTAATTTATTTTTTGTTGTTATTATTGTTAATCTTGCGATTAACGGTGATTTTACAAAAACAACTTTAGTCAGGCACGGATCGATCTAAAAAATATCGATCGATTGAAGAAATTTGTCCGTTTTAGGTTTCAACCTACCTAAAACGGACTACTGTTGTGTACAATATTAAAATACAATTATTTACCAAGAAATATCCTCTTCTGGTCGTAATCGTTAGCGTGCAAGTTGTCCCATATGACGGGCGGGCGCCTCAATACTTGCGTTATCTCTTCAATGCACTCCGATGTTAAAGTCTTCGATATCACTTTGGGTCCTGCAAACAAACAATAAGATTAAACAGATGCAAATATAAGAACCCACAACGGTGCTTTACACGACGCAAAGTATATATAATTCTGTGCGTGTGAAATTGAATTCCTTATAAACGGCCCGGCTGGACTGATTTGAATGAAATTTTCTGTGTGTTTTTCAAGTGGATTCGAGAATGGTTTAGATTTACAATTTGACCCGTTAGGTGGCGCTGCCATAGGGGTCCATCATGGGATGCGGGTGTTCGTAAGCGGACAAATGATTTGTTTGTTTTGTTGTCATGGAAACGTTAACTGTCAAAGCGGTACGAAGTCCGCTGGTCAGCTAGTATATATTATATAAATATATTAAAACGGTGTCTGAAAAGAATTCGAACAAGGGACAATCAACGTCAGGTCATAACGCCAGTTCAGGAGCGCAAAAGCGCATTCTTCATCCGGCACTCTTAATACTAGTGTTTCGAGCGAGTTGCCCCATGGACACGTATAATCTACTATCTAATACTAAGTTACCGGAGCTGTAAGCTCGCTCACTTCTCGTTGCACTAAGAGTACAACTCGCAGTTACTACTGCTCGGGTCGTCAACTCAAGTCGAATACCAAATGTCTTCATTGGAGGCGGAGTAAGAACATACACACAACACTGCTATACACAACTTAGAATTACTACTGACAACCCCTACCAACCGTAAGGTTACAAAAAGGTGTCAGACGAACTTGCGCAAGCAAACTAACTCCCACAGGAGACCAACGTCAGGTCATAACCCCAGATCAGGACGCACCGAAGCGCATTCTTCATCCGGAACTCTTAAGACTACTCGTAGTTTCTCAAGCGAGTTGCCCCGTGGACACGTACTGCTTTACCACAAAACTATGGCTATAGTTAGACAATGCTTAAAACAGATGCTGTCACTTTTTGTTAGGGTTCCGTAGCCAAATGGCAAAAAACGGAACCCTTATGGATTCGTCATGTCTGTCTGTATGTCTGTCTGTCCGTCCGTATGTCACAGCCACTTTTTTCCGAAACTATAAGAACTATACTGTTGAAACTTGGTAAGTAGATGTATTCTGTGAACCGCATTAAGATTTTCACACAAAAATAGAAAAAAAAAACAATAAATTTTGGGGGTTCCTCATACTTAGAACTGAAACTCAAAAATTTTTTTTCATCAAATCCATACATGTGGGGTATCTATGGATAGGTCTTCAAAAATTATATTGAGGTTTCTAATATCATTTTTTTCTAAACTGAATAGTTTACGCGAGCGACACTTCCAAAGTGGTAAAATGTGTGTGTCCCCCTCTGTAACTTCTAAAATAAGAGAATGGTAAAACTAAAAAAAAATATGATGTACATTACCATGCAAACTTCCACCGAAAATTGGTTTGAACGAGATCTAGTAAGTAGTTTTTTTCAGCTAATATTGTTAGACAAAGACACAATATTTTAAATAAATACCGTTTTGTAGTAAAAGGTTTATCTTAAATCCAGATAGGTTACCGGAGCTGTAAGCTCGCTCACTTCTCGTTGTACTTAGAGCACAACTCGCAGTTACTTACATATTTTTTCAATTACATTTATTTGTACAGTGGCCCAAGAAAGTAGTGTACCAGTTTTGATTTAGTTTTCTAGTCATCGAAAATTACAACAACGTTCATATATCACTGAATAGATATCACTGAAAGAGATGCATAATAATGACGTAAACCTAATTGATAAGTATTCATACGTCGTAGGTCACTTATAAGTGCATGACATTTGAACCTTTATTACAAATGGATAAGACGTTAATTACTGTAAAGAAAATATACATTTTCTAAACAAAAGTAATAAAAACTATTTATATAGACAACCAAATTCTATTTGATAAAAAGAAAACTGACAATTAACATTTTGTCAAATATATTTCGGTAATTTTTATTATTTCCCTCAGAAAAATCGATTTATTTTCCGTATTATTTTTTTACTCAATTGCATATAAATAACATCTTCAATGCCTGCCAACTTGACTATTGCTGAAAGGGCGCAAACATTTTTTTTTAGCTGTCACGTAACAAACAGTAATCTTATTAATAAAATAAAGATGGCATTAGAAGTTGTCAGATCGAACTGCAAGCGAAACTAATCTTTATCGCCTATGAATCTGCCAAGCGACATTCAACTTTAGGGTGGTAAAGCAATTTTTTGGACGACCGTACCATGGATTTCCGCAAAATAACGCCTAATTCTATTAATTAGGCTATATTTTATTAAAAAATAGTTTCTATTTAAAAACTCAAATCCACGCAAACGAAGTTACTAGTATATAATAAATTAGGCAAATTAAAATCATGTTGTATAAACATACCGGTCCACATGATGTCGATTTGCTGCGACAGCTTAGTGCCCAACGTGTTGAGGTACTCCGAGCTGTTGACGGTGGGCACCGCTCGCGTGGAGCAGTACTGCGTGGGGCAGAGCAGGAAGCGGGGACAGCCTAGGTGTTGATGGATCTCATTGGTCACTGATACCTGTAAGGAGTATTCTATATAAGAATATGTATGTGTGTATCTATATATTAAATTCTACCTATCCGCAAGGCGAAGGGTAAGGCACACTAGCGCCGCTAATGGATTTAATTCGATAACTGCTAAACAGGAGTTTTTTTCAATCATTGCGGACCTTCCGACACTAGGCAAACATCTATTATTTAATAATTGTGCACTACTTTTAGATTTGTTTTTGTATTCATTCGCTAACACCATTAGTGGCCATTGTTTGTGAATAAATGCGATAGCCTGTTTTTGAATAAACCACGCAACTAAAAGTAGTGCACAATTATTATATAAATACTATGGATGCTTTCCTGTTGTCGGATGGTACGCAATGTTTAAAAAAAGATCCGGTCCGTTAGTAATTGTCAAATTATCAATTGGTGGCGCTAGAGTGCCTTACCCTTCGCCTTAACTGCTATGAGCATACATTCTACTTAAGTCTATTATGCTTAAGTATATAGCTGACATGGCAGTTTTGCAGCAGGACCTGGTTAAGCGGATAGGTAGAATTTACATATAATATCTTTATGTATTTATAAGAACATTGTTCATTTTGGTTTTGTTGCAATAAAAGAATTATCTTTCTATCTATCTATGTGAAGAAAAAACGTTGTACACCTATTTGAGCACTTTGCGCATACGAAAAAGCGTATGATTTACAATCTCTTGTATAGGCATAGTTTAAGTTCATATGGAGAAGGAGTACAGAAAGACAAAATGTATGTGTATAATATGTTACATTACACTGTATAGGTTTTTGCGCCCGTTCCTCTGCACAGCTAAAAGACATCCTGAATGGGTGGTAGGTAAAATATTTTAAGACAATTTAAAAGCGCTTATCTGCAGGGAGTAGAATTCTCTGCCATCGTCTGTGTTCCCAAAAACTTATAACCTGAATGCCTTCAAGACGAGAGTTAGTAGGCATCTTCTAGGGCAGTTCGCTCCATCGTAGACCTCATCTACGCTTACCATCAGGCGAGATCGAGGTCAAGAGCTGTCTTATAAGGCATAAAAAATATCTAATAAGTTTACTTGAATAAAGATTAATTTCATTGGATTTCACCTCATATAAACATTGCAAATTTCGACCATAAAAAACTAGTTTATTTTATTCAAGCTTTTGCTTGCGGTTTGTCTCGATTTAAACATCTTGGTTTAAACTTCAAACTATCATCAATCAATCAATCATCATCAGCCTATACTAGTCAACTGCTGGACATAAATGAATGAGGCCAAGAGCAAGCCCATCATACAATAAAAAAAAAACATAGGCCTCTCCAAGTGCACGCCACCGAGCACGATCCGCGGCTACTCTCGTCCTGCAGTATATCTCATCAAACTATATGTAGAATGGTTGTAAATATCTACTGCCAAACAGATGATAATGTAAGTTACATTAACTCCTAACATTAACATTAATTTTAAAAAAAAGTAACAATCCGTCTGATTCATTTTCTTTGTAAATAGTTTCATATAATTTTATTTTTTCACAGAAACAGCAATGAACTTCGAAGACGAACGACGAAGTGTTTTCACAAATGACACGAGGGAAAATATAAATATATAAATACATTGTTTACAAACATTCCACGCCGAATTTGGCCTGAGTACAAACAAAACATTAATGAATGACATACTCACTAAATCATATCAATTTAAAACACTTGATTTTTTGTTTGTTTAATAAGAGCAGGATGGAAAACAAGCCAACCGCTGTGACGTAAGAGATTTTAACTAAAGTATTTAATTACAACATGGTTTAGAATTTAAGTAGTAGTTGCGTTGAGGACTATACCAGCTTCTATACAAATATCTCAAATCCTTTTAAGACTCAAGAAATCAATAATTTTTAAAACACACTATAAAATCAAAATAGCCTTCATTTTCTGACTCTTTTGGATTTTAGAATAATTATCCGACATCAAGGTAATGTTGTCAGGCTATCCCTTGACTTAGGCCTCCTCCAAGGCATTCCACTTGTCCCAATCTCGAGCATAACTTCTCCATCACTTAGGCAAGTCATCCTCCCAGTTACAACTCATAACCTTAATTAGATTATTCAATGCCATAAGCAAAATTATATTCAAATAAAAATAAAAAAGTAACATGGTACAGACGCCCGCCCGCACATCAACCAATCCAAAACTGTGAAATCTATACTAATATTATAAAGCTGAAGAGTTTGTTTGTTTGTTTGGTTGAACGTGCTAATCTCAGGAACTACTGGTTCGAATTGAAAAATTATTTTTGTGTTGAATAGTCCATTTATTGAGGAAGGCTATAGGCTATATGACTAATAAGAGTGGAGCAGCAATGAAAAAAGTTGCAAAAACGGGATTTTTTTAGAGCTATGAAACCGCGGGGCACATCTAGTTTTTTCAATAAATGTTCAACCAAATGTCAAAGTCTATTTAGGAAATTTGACAGTGTGTGGTAAACTGATGTGCAGATCAGACGTGTGCCTGCATATCGTACTATACTCACTTGCGCATGAGCAAAGCTCTGGAAGATTTGCTTGTCTGCCTCACTCATTTCTGGTTCTATGTCATCGAATAGCAGTGCAAAGCAGGTGCAGCCAAACTGTGACACCTACAACACGTAAAAATAAAAGAACATGATTTTAATTTTGTTGGGAAACAACAAACATGGAAAATGTTAAACTTAGCCGCACACCTGTGTATTAATATAGAACACAGTGCAACCTACTCTGTAGCAGTCTAAAACAAACCAATGTAAGAGCCCTTATAGGACAGGGGGGTACTCGCCAGTGATACTAATGAAGATTAGATACATCTAATGTTATTCATAAGTTTTGTATAATAAATATAAGACTATTTTTATGATAATTAAATAAGATAAAATTTTACAGTTTTGTCAGAGCATTGGACCATCCAAAGGTCGTGGGTTCGATTCCCACTCAAGCTTTCTGAGGCTGGTTGATTTTTTCTAGTAAAATTTTATCGTGTAACAATATATAGCATTCATCATCATAATCAGGTCATTTTTATGTCCCCACTGCTGGAGCATGAGCCTTCCTTATGGATGGATAAGGAGAACGGGCCATAAACCACCACGCGAGCCCAGTGCGGATTGGTGGTTGTTAACGGCTGCTAATGCAGCTGGGACCAACGGCTTTACGTGCCTTCTGAAGCACGGAGGAGCTCGAGATGAAACATTTTTGGTCACCTATCCAATGACCGGCTTTTCCGAAAGTTGCTTAACCTCAGCACTCGCAGACCGGGCGCATTAACCACAGCTCCTCATAGCACTGTGAATGCAAAATTTTAAATAATAAAAATATAATTAGATAATTCAAATAAGCATCTAAGTTAAAACAGTCTGCATTGTTTTTCATTACTTAATTTTTTTCTAAACATTGTCTTTTTAAAATTTTAACATCATATAACATCATTGTAACTAAAATAAAATAAAAAAACTTGCATTCAAAGGAGTTCATAACAACTTCATCAAGATAAATTAACAACATTTTTTCAAAATTGTAAATTGTATGTCCATAAGGTTTATAATGTTAGCTAACCTCTTTTCGAAAAAAAAAATTGAAATATGAGATATGTATTTTTAGTTCAAACCTGTTCCAACTTCCTCTTCAAGATAGTGATTTCCTTCTGACTGCTATATGTAATGTCAAGACCCGGCGAAAGAGCATAACAAAATGTGACGCCCTTCTCCTTTGCTGCTGTAATTAAAGATGTCAGGTGCTCCGCCTCTTCCACAGTGTAGAGCTCCCGCCAGTAAGCTCGGTGTTTGTAATCGTCTTTTGGCGCATACACATACATGTCCATATTCCATTTTTTTAATCTGTAATAATTTTGCCATCGACAAGGTTAACAAGTTAACAAGGATATATTTAAACTATTTTAAATATAAAGTCTACCTAAAAGTTTATAATGTCCCTGAACTACTGTGTGCTTTTGACAAATCCTCATCTAAATATTTATAAAATACAGTGAAATAATTTAATGCCTACCCAGCTAGGAATCGAACCTGGGTCTTCCGCAATCCGGGCGGCTGCACTGATCATTATGCTACTGGAAAAGCTGACGTAAGCACTGAATTTTTTGACTGCTTTTTAGCGGCAAACAGTTATCGCAAACAATGGCTATGCAGATTCATCTATACGGATGAAATACCACAAATTTGATAACACAACGCTATAGTAAACTTTTTTTTCTTAAGAAGTAATTGCTGCACTGAAGCTGAATTTAATATTTATAAAATACAGTTAAAAAGTTAAATGCCTACCCGACCTAGCCAGGAATCGAACCTGGGTCTTCCACAATCTGGGTGGCTGCACTGACCATTATGCTACCGGGAAGGCTGATGTAAGCACTGAATTTTTTCAGAGAGATTTTGGCAGAGTGCCATGGCTCCTCCGCTTATGAAATAAGGCACAAATGAAACGAACATAATGACTGCTTGTTGTATTTGCTTATAACCTGTTCGCTTGAGATGGGCTAGGGTTGGCAGATTCGTTTAAAGAGAAATAATGATGTATCTATCAACGGTTATTACAACCGTTCGCTATGCAGATTCATCTTTACAGATGAAATACCACAAATTTGATAACACAACTCTATAGTAAATTTTTAGAAGTGCTAATTACTGCACTGAAGCTGAATAAAATATTTATAAAATACAGTGAAAAAATTTAATGCCTACCCGACCCAGAAAGGAATCGAATCTGAATCCTCATCTATTGTCATTTGACTTTGTAAACAAACTACAAGACAAACTACTAAGTCATTCAGCTAGTATGTTCCTATCTGTAGTACAACGTTAAAAACCAACAAATAAAATTCAAAATTCAAAATTCAAAATTCAAAAACATTTATTCAGTTTAGGCTACAAGTAGCTCTTATGAATGTCACTATGCCAACGGTTCGTAAGTCTACTCTGGGCGGGAGATCTTGTACTGAGAAGAACCGGCAAGAAACTCAGCAAGTGTCCAGCTCTTTTCTCCCTTACAGCGTCAAAAATATTGGAAAATGCCCTATCATAGCAGGACACTTTCCATTACAATAAACACAAAAAAGACAACCACAACATGTAAAAAAAAAAAACACAAAATAAAAAATATACGTTAACAAATTTGCATCAGGTAACAGTTGCAATTTCCACAATGTCATACAGTACCACTACAGTACTATCGTAAAAGTAAAAAATTGTTTAAGAAAAACAAAGTCAAATTATAGTGAATAATACTAAAAATAAGATAAGTATGCGTGAGCAGACCAGCCTCCACAGGCGGCACCCGTTCACGAGTATGACATATGAATCAGCCATCGCTTCACTCAACCATATTTTAGGGAACGTAACGACCCGACGCACACGCCACCACCGCAGAGACAGTAAAGAGAGCATGACACACTCAAGATACTCTAAATAAAAACTTAGTGATCTATTTAACGCAACGCTGTTTGTTATCTGTAGGACACTGTTGATAAAGGCTATCATATCAGTATAAAAATTATATAAATTAATTTTATTATGATGATTCAAATAGAGTATAATGTGTTTTTATTATAACCAGGCTGTTTTATCATCTAAATATTCTTTTACTGTATAATAACCTTTTATGAGTAATAAAGATTTCACATGTTTTTTAAACTTATCTAAAGGTAAATCTAGTACAGTACTTGGTATTTTATTGTAATAGTGTATACCTTGCCCCAAGAAAGAACCAAGAACCTTTTGTAACCTGAACAGTGGCATTACAAATATTTAGATAACCCTAAGGTATATTGTTTACTTCGCGCTGCAGTCAATAAATTTCTTATTGGAACAATAACAAACTTAATTACACTGTAAATTTTAGTACTGAACTATTGTTATTAATTTTATGTATGTACCAACAAACAACAAATTAAGAATATTTACTTTTGAAAAAGATCCTTCCTTTGTTCCGTGGTCCATGGGCGACCATAAAAGCCTGTAAAAAATAAAGCCTAGGTCATTCACACGAGCATAATCTTAGGCATTTCATACATACCTAGGTAATAGAAAACCTACAAAGCACGGATTTAAGCCAAAAATAACACATACCTTCAACAACACCACAGATAAAATCTTTACGCTTTGAACTAGACTCGTTTGGGGAGCTTTCAGTCATTTTAGGAGCAAACAAATAATTTACTACTCCAAATATGCGGTATACGAGAAAAGTGAACTTTCCACAGCTTTAATGATTGAAATGTTTGTCGTCGACAACGTTATAGGTATATAACATACAACAACAGAAAGATAACTGTAACATTAATTTACTGTCTTCAAAAGCACCGGTTAACTCGTTTCAGACGATAAATTTTATGGATTTCTAGTCTACGATTTTGTTCGGCACACAGACAGATCTCAGCTCAGCACCGACCGACACCGAGAAACCATGATGTGTCAAAAATATAGAGAAGAGAACGCCGGCACAAAGAGAATAAAATACTGCTGAACGAAACATTATAGAAATCAAATACATCGATGCTCTGTAATCAAATCGATTTTTTAACCATTTCGGTTCGACAATACAGTTTTTTTAATAAAATATAAATGACAATATGATATCATACGTTAATAGTGCACTTGAAAAGAACTATACAAGGTAATAAATTATGCCATTTTTCATAGGCACATAGCAGGCACAATAATATTAAAAACATAACAACAGAAATTCATCTCACAAATACTACTCGTATCTAAGATTGAGAATCGAGTTGACTGCTATGCAAGCTGCTATGAGCTCAAAACAATAGGGCGTTAGGCAAAGGGATCTAGGCCATACAACCTCATCGTTTGTGAACTTTTCACATGCTGCGTTTAGAGCCGAGCGTTACTTACTGGGTTTTTGACGTTGAGAAATATTATGATTCCTCCAACCACAGTGACTGATCCATCCCTGGAGGTTTCCTGGTCAGCAATACGTGACATGTCCCATCCCATATGTTTACTAGAATTTTCAGAGCGTATAAATCGGATGATAATCTAAAGGCTAATCTCAGCATGATCTCGGTTTGGGTTCAGGGTGGTACCTACTCGGTGCCTCCTATTTGTGGTACTGAACCATCCTGCGATAGTGCGCTCCTTCACTATGTCAAACTTTTTTGAGTTGGGCGTGGTACGGGCGGGAGATTTCCACATAGCTTTTGAGAGTCGCTCCAGGGATGCGATTTTTGAACTGGTGACTAATTGTCACGCTATGATATCAATTATCAAATACGAGAATTAACTAATAATGAATTATTGTAGATTGTAACTTTTAACTATCACCTTTGCTTTAAAATAGTTAAAAATAAAACAAAGATTAGGTGGGTAATACCTTTTAAATTTCTCTTTATTATTTCACATTGCAATCTTAACTTTTAACTACTACATTAATACTGACAAGTAAAAATAATAACTTATCTAACAAACATAGGAAAAATATCTTTACATAGAGAATATATCATTAATTAATACACTCTAAAGTGACTAGATGAACGCACTAAAATTATTTCGAATATTTATTTATTTTTCATATTTACAATTTACTTTTACTTTTCTATTTACAATTAAAAAAGTTTATTTCTAGCGTTAGATTATACGATTTGCATATAATCTTAATTTAGCATATTTCCTTCTCAAATTTCACAAACAGCTGGGCCTGCCACCAATTACCTCTTACACTAAAAAAATCAATTAATTTTGTTGCGAGCAGGTATTCTCATCTGTTAGCTACACACGTTTTCCCTCCTTTCTATGACATGGGGTGGGGTCCTTCAAACGAGGCGTGAAGAGAGACACCTAGTGGGCCGGCATGCGGCAGCGTGAAAACATCGCAGCATCAGTCAGTCAGTCACTCTCGACTGATGCTGCGATGATTTCACGCTGCACCAGTTGTCTTCGCGTCTGGATTCCATTTCCACTTAACATCTGGTGGAAAGGAGTCATGTGCCGTGCAAAGTATTTAAAAAGCTGCTAAAAAGGATATAGGTATTGCTTTTAAAAAATAAAATGGAAAATTTCAAGTAAAAACTTTTTTGATGGGTTTATTTCTTTCTAACGTATTGTCAACCTATTACCTACCTAAAGTTTATTCTCCATTCGGACGAGTTAACGTAAGAGAATTTGTATAATATCGACAGTTACAGAATGGTAACACTAGTTCTTCACTAGGTGGCGTTGCTTCCATCCCATACAAAATTAAAACTTTAAAGGCTGACCCCACCACCATGTGGGATGTAGGTATAGTCGGGAAGAGGGAGAGAGAGAGAGAGAGAGAGAGAGAGATATCCCCTATTATCGGTTGTATCAAGTATGTTCGTCATACTTGATACAACCGATAATGTACCACGGCATGAAGGAGAATGCAAATTTGTCCAATTAGTTAAAAAACTCGTAGCACATTGTTCTATAAAACAAGTAGAATAGCGCTGCATGTAGTAATATGTGCTTATACGTCGTGCTATTTACTAATATAAGATAAGAGGTAATAGCATGGGCCCCTGAATTGCGAAATTGCATAATTGTTACTCTTGGTTGCAATGGATGCGAATGTTCGATTACGTACGAACCCTTGCAGACTTTCTAGGCCCACATGCGTTGCAATGCCTTGTATTCGCAATGCATTTGCCCCCCGATAATAAAAAATACACTGTGCCCCTACTATGAGCTCTTATAGCAGTATTATTGCAGTTGTGGAAAAGAGACGCGAGTATATTCGCCGCTACACGCGTCTCGCTTTCACAACTGCAATAATACTGCTATAAGAGCTTGTGGTAAGCCTCCTGTTCTCGTTACCTTTATAAGGTAGGTACATACCTTTGAAATCTTGAATCAAGTGCGGATATTATCAACCAAGTCTAGAAAAAGTATAAATTATATGTACGCTTCTAGGTATTCAAGAAATTGAAAACTCAACCTTGTTACCGTAAATAACGTGTAACAGAAATGTGTGGTAAATAAAGTCGGTTTACTGACGATAGTTGAACGTGACAACGTCTTAAGAAGGTGTCGGGAGGTGTTGGGGGTGTCGGGGGGTGTTGGGGGTACGTACCGCGGTGGCGATGCCGGCCACGGGCTTGCACAGCAGCAGCAGCCCGTCGAACAGGTAGGCGGGAGGAGTTGGTGGTGTCGGGAGGTGTCGGGGGGTGTTGGGGGTAAGTACCGCGGTGGCGATGCCGGACACGGGCTTACACAGCAGCACGGCTAAATTTCTACTCAGCCGATTGTGCTTCTTTGTCGCTCGTTCCGCGCTCTCGCTTGCACTTCAAGCCTTACATGGAACGCCTCAGAGCGAGGTAACGCCGAACTTTTTCGTGCGTGCAGCCGGCTCTATCGAATTATAAGACGTTGTCACGACAAAAGGAAGGATCCAAAGTGTATCTGATCTAGGTCTTCTATGTGTTGTTACTAAGGCATAATTATTAACTTTATTTTGTCATGCAATAGTAAATTTAATATTTATATTAGTGAAGTCATACATACCACGTCAGGCGCGTATAAGCAAGCAGCAGTGATCATAAATGTAAGTACACAGAGGTTACTGAACCACTGGGGTTGTGATTGTGACTTGTTTATTTAATGTGAAATCACAATAAAAATATTTAATAAAAAATTGCATTACAAATTAAAGTTAATAATTTAGTATGTCTTAGTAACTCTGCATACAAGATCTAGATCTTATACGTACACATTGGATCTTTTCATCTTTTCATTTAAAATAGAAACATATATTTTCAAGTTATTTTTTTAAAGCTAGACCCGAAAATCTACGCACTTAACTCAATGTCACTATTAATTTAATATAATAAGAAAAGTCGAGGCTGTTAGTTGACATGTTTTAAAATCACTACTTAGTCGATAACGCAAACGTTAGTAAAGTACATTTATAAAATGTTTTTGTTTTGTTTATATAATTTTAACGTACATTTTGTTGCGAAACATATTACAAAACCACAAATTTATGTTGAAAAAAATTTTTTTTAACATTTGTGTTTTTGTAATAAAGTAAATTAATTTATTTAGTACATTTACCTAAGAGTAAAGAAAAGCTGGGTGCCTCGTGTGAGTATTATTATCCATTCGATCACATTAACGAAAACGAGAATGTGGTAATTTGTCTGGCATAGTTTTAGCTCACCTCGTTTGTCACAAGGGTGCTTGTATGGACCCAAAGATGGGAGCAGTGTTCCATATGCGGACTGACCTGTGTTTTGTACAGTTGTAAGCGGTAGGCCGAACCCAGCTTTTTCGAAGCTAATTTAGCTTTACCTTACAAATGACCCCGAAACTGAACGTGACTCGAAATATCGACGCCAAGGATCCCAATAGTCGGGTTGGTATCAAGAAGAGCTCCCTCAAAGTACAGACTCGACGAATGTTTATTCGCGGTAAATGCGTAAACTTGTGTTTGGAGGGGTTAAAGTTACGTCAGCCCCAATTCGAGACATGACTTAACATGTTCTCGGTGTCAGTCACAAGTTTATTCCGGCTCTCGATGACGCTTTCCAGAGAAATATTAGCTCGTCCGGTGTAGAGCGTATCCTCAGTACTGTCCGCATAGCAATGAATGCTGTTGTTATGCAACATGTCATTGATATGCAGAAAAAACAGAGTAGGGGATAACACACACCCCTGCGGGACTCTAGCATCCACGGGCTTCATGTCAGAGCACGAACCGTCGACTTCGACTCTGATGCTACGCCCAGAAAGAAAGCTGACGAGCCATGAACACAATTTCTCAGGAAGCCTGTATGATGGAAGTTTAGAGAGCCCTGTGCCATACCCTGTCAAAGGCTTTCGCTACGTCTAAGCTAACTGCCAGTGCCTTCCATTTACTCTCGACTGCCTCCGACCATCGGTGAGTAAGGGTGGGGGGGGGGGGACCCTCACTCGCCGGACGAAACAAACAATAGTACCAGGTGCCATTATTTCACGCCGAATATTCGTGAGAGGGTGGTATTACGCCGGGCGAGCCGGCCCAATGCGTGCTGCAACGCAGCGTGGCTCTACCACTCAGTCAGTGTCACTCATTTAGCACCACCCAGGGGTCACGTGTAGGGTCTCAAGGGTAAACCTACGGACGCGAGTGATTTTAACCCCAAAATTGGTGGTTGTCAACGACTGCTAATGCAGCCGCTACCAACGACTTTACCTGCCTTCTGAAGCACGTAGGAGCTCGAAATGATACATTTGTAAAAGTTGCTTTACCTTAGCAATCGCAGGCTGGGCGCGTTAACCACTGCGCCCGCCATCGAGCTTGTCAATCGTTTGTCAGGAGTGCACGAACTCGACCATGCTTCCTAAACTTCAGCTACCGATGACGTCTTGGTGATAGACTGAACGAAAGTCCGTCGTGCGTATCCTATCCAACATCTTACTTATAACATTCACAATTCCAAGTCAGTGTCTTTAACGCGCACAGTGTTCAGTGTTCAGCGTTCAGCACTACATGTAGACGGTGGACAGGCCGCACCTCTGCTGATGTCAGCCGAGCACCCCGCCCGACATGTTGCCGTGGACCCGCATGTGCCGATTGAGGTTGCCTGACTGAGAAAATCTGCAAAGATAAATTTAATTAAGACCACAGAATATAACAAAAGATATGTGATTATCGTGTCTACAAGTATTATGGTATTTATATAATGTTTTATTTTAGAACATTTTAGCTTGGACGATATCTAAAGTCAAGATCTCTATGATGGTAATTTACTTTAAGATTGTTTTTTTATTTATAATTTAAACTGTTACTAATGTAACACTTTGAAGGTCTTGGCTGGGCCTCGATACTCAAAGCATCCACAGGCTCTTAGTGCCCATATTCTGATATTTTTGCCATGGTCCAATGTCAAGCAGTGCTATAGTCTAAGTCAAGCAGAGTCAAGGCCCTGTGCTCCAAGCTAAATATCTATAACTTCTCAAAAATACGTCGGTTTCCTGATTCTTAAATTAGGAGTAATTAGAACTTGTAACTAGAATAAAACTGTAAAAATCAAGTCATCAACACACACAGTGTTCTGTGACTTTACCTGAGTAAGCACAGCTTGCACTGGTAAGGTTTCTCCCCGGAGTGTATCCTGAGGTGTTTGGTCAGCGTGGAACTGTCAGAGAATGCCTTCTTGCATGAGCGGCACCTGCGCAAGTAACTACTGTTACCATCCGTTACGGAAACGGGTGCCTAAACTTTACTTACTATTTAAAAGCAACAAAAACCCCAACAAAAAGTCTCTTGTGGACTTCGCAGAACTTCATATTTTTATTTTTATTAATATTTGTATTTTAGGATATTAAACAGCTACACGTTATAGGTATTACTAAAAATATGAATTTTAATGAAAGGCGACTTATGTACCTACAATAACAGCTTTATGTATTGGCGTGTGTAAAATACTTACTGGTAAGGTCGTTCACCCGAGTGAGTCCTCATGTGAGTTGTGACGCTTGAGCTTTGGCTGAACCTACGGTCGCAAATTGGACACCTATGAACAATGTTAAGAATGTTTAAAATTTTAAGCGGGGTGTAAAAATTGTTAATTAATATACTTTAACATTCTTTTTAGTTCGCTTCAGCGGAGCCGAGATGAAAAGAGAATAGTAAAACAAATTGTTTAAATATGTTACCGTCGTAGATTTAATGTTACGAAAACTCCTAGGTTAGGTAAAGTCTTTTAGGTCTCTAACCTTCTGTCCACAGGTTGGCAGTCGCCCCAGAGCGAGAAGCGTTTGAAGGTGCGTCTTCAGCGAGCTCGGCCTGGCGGCGTAGGTAAGTAAGTAAGTCGCTCACCTAAACGGCTTGTGTCCAGTATGCGTCCTCACATGCGCCGTAAGGTTGGCGGCTTGCGAGAAGCTCTTGTTGCAGTAGCTGCAGTGTTTGGGCCGCTTGCCGAAGTGCCAACGCAGGTGCGTCTTGAACATTTTCGGCACGGCATAGGTCTAATGTTACGCAGGAGTTCCTAAGTCACTGACCTAAACGGCTTTTGTCCAGTGTGCGTCCTCACATGCGCCGTCAGGTTGGCGGCTTGCAGAAGCTCTTGTAGCAGTCGCCGCAGAGGTACGGCCGTTCGCCGGAATGCGTGCGCAGGTGCGTCTTAAGTTGACCAAGCTCGGCCTGGCGCAGGTCTTGTGTTACGAAGGATTTGGTAATTCGCTCACCTAAAAGGCTTCTGTCCAGTGTGCGTCCTCACATGTGCCGTCAGGTTGGCGGCTTGCGAGAAGCTCTTGTTGCAGTCGCCACATCGGTACGGCCGTTCGCCGGAATGCGTGCGCAGGTGCGTTTTGAGCGTGCTCGGCCTGGCGTACGTCTTGCCACAGATGCGACACAGATTCGGCTTGTGTTCGTCGTCCTCGGAACAGCCGCTTAGGGCTCCAACCTAAAGTGTGATTAAGATCAAGGACCATAGCCTAAAGCTGCACGGAACAGTTATGATTGTGCCCAGCATAGCAACCCTCACAATTAACAATAGCCGTTGCTTTAACCTCAAGTTATAGCGAGTATAATACGGGAAACTGGGTTGGTTTGGTTGTACCTATTTATTGTAAGTAAATGTAGTAGTAGAGGAGCTCGATGGCGCAGTGGTTAACGCGCCCGGTCGGCGAGTGCTGAGGTTAAGCAACTTTGGCAAAGGCCGGTCATCGGATGGGTGACCAAAAATTTATCATCTCGAGCTCCTCCGTGCTTCGGAAGGCACGTTAAGCCGTTGGCCCCGGCTGCATTAGCAGTCGTTAACAACCACCAATCCGCACTGGGCCCGCGTGGTGGTTCATGGCCCGTTCTCCCTATCCATCCATAGGGAAGGCTCGTGCCCCAGCAGTGGGGACATAAATGAGCTGATGATGATGATGATTGTAAGTAAAATGATCGATAGATAAATTAAGTTTACTACTGGCTGCTTAAAAAGGATAATAACTAACTAAAAAATAAAGTTACTCAAATTTCTGTTAACCCAAAGTCAGTCTAGGCTATGCTATATCACGTTTTCCAGATTCAGCCCAAGCATCACCCCTTTAAGATACCGACACTGAAACCTTTGCCTTAAAAAAGTTTGATATTTCTACCTACCTGTACTTTGCCAGCGTTGACACAAGCAGTATAACCATACTCTTGCTGATGCATCTGCCCCTGATGGTTTAGTATGGTATAGCCTCCGCCTATTCCCTGGTCTTTAGGACTCTCCTGCATATAAATCTTGGCAGGAGGTCTTTTCACCGTCTTTTGACTACTGTAGCTAGGTTTCTGTTGGAAGATAGAGTAGTTCGCATTCGGCTTCTGACTGTTTTGTATCAAGGGTTTGAAGGTCGATGTGGCTGTGATAAGAGGGTCCGACTGGGTAGGAGTGCGGAAGTCAGCTGTGAAGGAGTAAGTCGCCGAGGGGTAGGAGTTGGGACTGATAGCGTTTTGGGTTTGAGGATATACCACATTCACTGACGGCGCTGATGAGTTTTGGTTCCATTGCACCTGGAATAAGATCTCGCTTTTAACACATTCTACTTTTTACCTTAATATTAACTAATATTAGCGTAGTTATAAGAATGTGTGTATTGTATTGTTGACTTAATCCTACTCATGTGGAAAAGCTATAAGGTAATAAAATACTTAAACTTTAACTTATTTTCAATCCAACAAAACAATAAAATTAAGGTCTGTTGGGGTGACAAAGGTAACTAATATAATTAATTATTTGATAAGTTAAGAAACAATAAAAACAAGGAGTTTTATATTTAGGGTCGATATCACACTAATCTGACATTCAATCACATATATCATATCACACAGCCAAATAAAAAAATTGAGACTTTCAATATGGATACCTACAGAGGTTGCTATTACTGACACGGTGAACTTCTCTAGTTTCTCAATTATTACTTATACCTCTTTTCAAAACCAAAATTTCGTGTTTCATCAACCCATCAACTTATACAAAACAGTCAAATTTCTTCAATAAATAATCAACCTTATGTGGATGTCCCACATAAAGTTCAAAGTCCATTGAGGAATTGGACTTCTTGGCGGGAAAATGAAGTCATGTCTGCGGTTTTGTTTTATTTTCGAAAATTTGTGTTATGTCGGATATTAATGTGAAATAATGGTGGATTATTAACCGTTAAGTGTTCGTGAGTGTGCATGAGTGTTGGCAAATGAAACAAAACAGTGCAACGTCACTTTTCAAATTCTCTCAAGAAGTCCGCCCGAGGACTTAGTAAAGCCCCGCATCTTTACTGAGATGACTGACTGACTGACTGAGAGGTTGGGGGTATATCATTTCTCACTTCTTATTTCTATTATCATTCATCATCATCATACATGAAAGAAATATTGTTTATTTAAGTATTGTCAGACTTTTTTATTGGCTAAATGCTTGTGCAAAGACATAAAAAAAAAGTTGAGGAAATTTGACAGTTTGTGATAGGCTGGTAGGCTACTCTTGACGCAAACTCAATCTCAATACAATTCCAATGCGATTATTATGTATCGATATTAGTATAAGTTTCGCAATTTCGGAACGCCCCATCTCGATAATAATTTGTTCACTCAATTTCTACGCAATTTAATTTAAATGTATTGCTATTATCGCTTTTAAGAGTGCCATTTGATTTTTTTAGATTTGGGATTGGAAACTGATTATTGTAATTGTGTTTCAAGAGTAACCCACCTGATCTGCAGGCGTGTGTACATTGCTCAGTCTCTTACCTGCGAGCAGAGCTGGTCGGGCGGGCAGCCGTGCATGGTCATGTTCATAGACACGTTCACACTCATCGTGGGGAACAGCGGCGCGCCACCGTAGTGCTCGTAGTAGGGGTAACCGCCTCCACCGTTCACCATCATCTGAAAGCAACATCTTCAGCTCATTTTAAGTCCCAACTGCTGCGGCCATTAGCTACCGCGCGGACCAGTAAAGTGTTCCGAACGATCTTAGATAAGCTAGTAAGTAAGATAATAGTTTCGTTTTAATAAGTTTGTGTTTACAGTTTATAATCGTGTTAGTATAGCTAAGTTAATTATTTCGTTTCAATGTTTATGTTTTATACTTCCATTTCGTTTCAATGTTATGTTTTATACTTGTGTGTTTGTTATTATTAAAGATATTTAATCATTGCCTTTTACTAAAGCCCTGTGGTGACTTAGGTAACCTAGGTTTTGGACATAGACATAAATGTAAAACACTTAGGCAAACAGTAAAGAGATAGTATTAACAGTGTTCAGATAGTTAGGTACTAAAGTTGAGACCTAGGTCACATGTCTATGCTCTAACTTGGATCCTAACGCTACGGCGGGCGGCGTCGCTGGCGGCTAAGTGGCGCGCGTCTCGCGCACTCCGGTTTTGTACCGCGGAGGCAGGGGGTGAGGTTGTATTTATACTAAACACCTGTTTTTCGCTTTTTCTCATAAACCGAGTGTTCCACAGGCACAATAACATTATAATTGTATTGTCTAGATGTAAGTTCATCATGTAATAGCTTTTAAAAGTAGAAATTAAGACATTTTTGTAACAAATTATGTAATTAGAAAGAGAGGTAAGGAGATAGCTGCGAGACTATAAATACAGACTTGCGTCTGTGTGGAGCACGTACACTTCGATGGACACTCCGATAAGCAAGATACTCGAAGCTATCTCCTCTCAAGAACCCTGGCTGACTCTACCGAAGAAGTTTTCTTTATTGACGCAATCCCAGCAACAAATGTGCGGCCGTTCCGTACAAAAGTGCATGCGAATGCTAATGCGGCCGGGACCAACAACTTTACGTACCACCTGAAGCACGATGGAGCTTGCAACACCAAGACTTGCGGAGGCAAAATCCAGAAGATAAAAAATCGCGGTATAATTGCACCTTAGCAACTTAACTGTAGAAATAATTATACGGGGTGGTCGCCATATAATTGGATTATTGGCAATATCCCACCGCCGTACAGAGCAGTACAGAGTAGGCTTTTAAACAGGCAGAACACCCACTGCCAAGAAATGAAAGGGATGTAAGAATGTGAAGTAAGTCGTATGGAAATGCGAAAGGCAAAAATGATGGAACTTGTATGGAAGAGTATTAGCATCGAATAGCTCCGATCATGTTGGAGGAGGAAGTACAAAATATATATATATATCCCACCGCCAAACATGCGCAAACTATTAAAATGGATCTCCTGATGTTAAATGATGATAAGGCTTCACTCGGGATCCTCAACTACTAAGGCACTGGCTATCTTATCTCTAGCTGCCGGAACACAATAATGCTACAAATATTGAGGTTATGGTGACTTAGATATTATGGTGGTAACTATTAGCCAGGCGGGCAAACTGTCATGTCCACACTACTGGGGCACGAACCTTTCTAATGAATGAAATACCACTGAGAGAACGAGCAATAAACCACCGCGTAGGCCCAGTGCGGATTGGTGATTGTTAGCGACTGCTAATAAAGCCGGGAGCTGGGACCTACGGCTTACGTGTAGGTATTCCGAAGTACGGAGGAGCTCGAGTTGATAAAATTTTTAGAGTGTTTCTTTCTGCTTGCGCATACTATTGCCAGTAATGCGAAACAGTGATGCTGTTTTTGTTGATTTAATGTATTTTTTATGCATAATTAAAAAAATGTATTAACATTCGGATAACCTCTTTTATATAAACTATAAGTGCACAAAATTTTATACTCCTCCGTCCGCGCAATTTTCGTAAAAACGGGTACAAAGTTTTTGCTTCACGTATTAATGCTAAGCTAAGGTAAAACCATTGTTTAAGAAAGGAAGCAAATGTAACGTAACGGACTACAGACCTATAGCACTACTATCTAGTTTTTCAAAGATCTTTGAAAAAACTATTTATAACAGACTTTTAGACTTTTTTAATAAAAATAATTTAATAAATGCAAGTCAATTCGGTTTTCAGAAACAAAAATCAACTACTTTAGCAATTTTTATAACATTAAAAGATATATGGGAAGCTTTGAATATAAAGAAATCATGTGTTGGATTGTTTCTAGACATGTCTAAAGCATTTGATTGCGTAATCCATGAAACCCTTCTATATCAGCTTGATAAATTAGGTATTCGGGGAATAACACTAAAACTACTGGAAAGCTACCTTAAAAATAGAGATCAATATACAGTAATAAATACTTTTGATAAGACAACAAAAACATTTAAAGAGGTAAAATCTGATCCTAGAGAGATGCTCCTAGGTCTACCACAGGGAAGTATTCTTGGCCCTCTTCTTTTTTTAGTATATGTGAACGAACTCCCGAATATCACAAACAACTTATGTGTTATGTTTGCTGATGATGCTACAATTTTCATACCCAATAATCAAAATGATAACATTAAATTTGAAAAAGAAATAATTAAAACTCTAAATGAAACCATATGTTTTCTAAAATCATTAAATTTGACAGTAAATCTTTCCAAAACAAAAGTACTACAATTTAGAAACTATAAAACAAATCAAATTAAACTAAATATAACGTCCGAATGCAAGTCAGTCATCGAAATTGTGGATGAAATAAATTTCTTAGGTGTAAATATGGACTCACATCTAAATTGGAAGTTGCACATAACAAAAATTAATAATAAAATATCGAGCTACTGCTATGCTCTATCTATACTTGCGGAAACATCATCTGTAGATGTAGCCAGAGCCGCCTACTTTGGCCAAGTTTATCCTCTTCTTACTTATGGAGTTATTTTCTGGGGAAACTCTGTTAATGTAAAATCTACCTTTATACTACAAAAGAAATGCTTGAGAACTATTTACAGTATGTACTCTGATGAGACTCTGAGAAATATTTTTAGAGAAAAGGGTTATTTGACACTGACGGGTATTTATGTTTTAGAGATGGCTGTTTTTATAAAAAGCAATATTCAGTATTTTAAACGTAAAAGTACAAATAACTGTAATTTGCGGAAGAGATATACATATGACTTGGCTTTACCAAATATTAATAATGCCCTGTATCACAAGAGTGCCTATGTAACTGGTATAAATATTCAATCATCTGCCCACAGATCAAAAAGCCTCAGTAAATTTGAGTTGTTTTAAGATTAAATTAAAAAGATGGCTTATAAATCAAGCATTCTACAGTCTGACTGAATATTTTGGTACAAAAACAGCATAGCGGCTGTTTCTATGTATCATGTACCTACCTACTAAATATTGCATGCCCGACTAGGGTAAATTGTTTGTTCCCATTATTATGCTCAACACCTGCTATGTATTTTACACAATTTTATGGCAATAGAAATTTATCTTATCTTATCTTATCTTATATAGATAATTGAAATATTCTTTCCTTATAATTACTTAATTAATAGCTTTGAAGACTGGTGGCTCGACCTACTCTGCTATTTTTTTTAAAGTCAATCTTGGCCAATACCTTTATATTATTAGTAAGATTACTTTTTTATTTGCGTTTCATTAAATAATATTTTTATGATAAAATAATCATATAATTTAATTTAATGCGGCTTCAAGCTAATTTTCGAATGATGACAAGAGCCTTTCGGAAGCATTTCGCAATAAGTAATTTTTTTTTTACCTACCTATTTCTATTTTTTTACAAATTGTTATGTACACAGATTTAGATGATTATTTTTCCTATACTTAGCTTAAGTTTATTCTAAATTTCTGTTTAGATTATCCTCTTTGTCGACTATTGCAAGAAAATCCGAACCGAAACCCCTCGGAGAATCTATTAGATAACGGGGACACGCACTAGTACCTACGTAATGCCATTCCCTCTAGAAAACCTTTGACGGTGCTTCGTTTCACACGGCTTGAGGAACCCTTTAAGTTTCTCGCCGCCCCCAAAAAAGTCCGGTGAAAATACCATTTGTGGCAATCAGACAACTCTAAAAAAAAGCGCATAAAAATATTAAATCGATCAGCTTAACGTTAAACAAAAATCACTTTTCGGCTTCTGTTATCGAAAACCGGAAATCGGACAGAACATTAATTTGTTCGTGAAATCCCCATCTCCATTAGATCAAACAGCATCGCTTACAATGACGGAAGCCTTACCACGATACCATATTAATTACTATAATTTCACCACTGCGGTGCTTCTACTACGAAAATTATATTTTCCACCCCTAAAGGGACACCAATAAAGGGTCACCCCTAAAGAACACCCTTTATTCCAAACGCTGCAGCACAAAACAATCCTAAATCAATCTACATAAAGTTGACATTCCAACGTACGGTTTCGGAAAAGCAGCTTATCCAGGGATAAATATGTTTGTCGCTGTCGCACTGTCCGTAGCTGGTATAAGAGTGAGGGAGACGGTTATACCTGTGGATGAACCGCTTCCGCAGCGCAGTCTCCGTGAACCACGGCGTGTTTGAGCGAGAGGAGGACGTCCGCCGCTTCACCCCCGCCCCTCTCGCGACACTCCCCCCCGTTGTTCCTGCTGGGATACCATAATTATTATGTCACCTTTTCATAGATTTCAATAGAGGTTATATAAGCTGTGTACCTACTTTGCTGAAACTATTTCTTACATCACCAGATTATTTTATGTCCTCACTAGGTACCTACTCTACAAAAAACACGAGCTTTCCTACATGTGGAAACATCTCGAGAAAAACAGAAGAATTTGTTGATAAGAAATTAATTTAAAAAATTAAAAACCGGCCAAGTGCGAGTCGGGCCACGCGCAGTGTAGGGTTTCGTAGCCAATCTCAATAATGCGTATATTTTTAAATGGCTCATATACTTAAATGTATAGATACTACCGCCGGTTTCACATACCTGACAACGTTATTTAAGTAGTTCCCAATGAGGAATTTGTACTGCGCCAAGTACATTTTGTAAGTTGGTCGACTGTTACTCGTAAACTTTTAAAGCCTACTTAGCTGTGATAGTTTTCCTTTTAACTTCATCATATATACAACTACCGTGAGTTTTTTCACGTATCCAAAATCAACCATTTGGCTGGCAGGGGGGGACACTTGACTCTAACAAAATTGTGCACTTTCAAGCTTAATAATTCACAAACAGATGCCTCAATCAAAAAACTGTTTTTACAAACTTCCAAATTGCTATCCAACGACACCCCACGGTATGGGGCAGACAAGAAAAAAAAATTACATCCCCACTTCACGTGTAGGGGAGGGAGGTAACCTAAAAAAAAATATTTTTCAAAATTTTACTTTACGATTAATATTCTATATCCATGCCAAATTACAGCTTTCTAGTAGTAAGAGTATATGAGCTAGGCTGGGGACAGACCGACAGACAGACGGAACGACTGACTACGAAACCCTAATTAAAAAGGGTTACACAAAATTAAGCACAAGATAATGGCGAAGAGAGCTCGGTCCGATATCCGGAGGTCTTGAAGAAATACTTACATAAAGCATTAGCTAGCAGCATTAAGTATTCACAATTTATACTCGATATGTAACAACTTATGAGCTAATAACAAGCTACCACATTTAAAAGTAGAATTTGAGAAAAAGCAAACCATAGAATATAAAAGTCATCCGTAATTTTAACCTGTCCTGCATTAGTACAATAAGAGCAAATAGAATAGATCTAATGATAAAACTATTAACTCTATAATTAGTGCACGACGAGCGAAGGGAATGCGAAACAATGTGTTTATAAGACGTATTTTTTTATCTGGGACCTCAAACTCAAATAATCTTCTTCTTCTCTGTCCCTCTCACACTTATGGCTTTGTTCATTCTTCCTTTCACATCCAATCCATTCTCCTGTGGAACGCGCTGCCTCTCCAAATCAGGATGGCTACGAGTCGTGACGCTTTTAAAAAGAAAGTCCGCGAGCTTTGTTTGATAGAATCATAGCAGAATCATCTCAACAACTTAAATTATATTGAATTATGTATTTTATGTATGTTTATTTATTGTAGTTTATGTATTTACAATACACATATTATATGTTTATGTATAAATAATATTTATGCATGTATTATATACTTACTTACACTTAAATCATTTATTATACATCTTAATTGCACCTGCCAATGTTATCTCTGCACCACCCTATGGTTGACTGGTAGAGAATGCCTCAGGCATTAAGTTCGCCATGTAATAGTTATGTTGCAAAAGTTTAAATAAATAGAATAAAAAATAAAACTCTATTTTGCTGAGGAGTTCGGACAGTCTAATTTATTTAGAGCAATTTTCATAAGAAGACAGACATCTGCTATATTTCTGCGCAGGTAAAGTGGTAAAAGATGAACAGCGGTGCATCGTTGCTCATAAACAGTATTTAAACTTGACGCAAAGAAAATGAAACGAGAAAACTGATTTTTTCTCAATAATTTTACATATGTAACATTACATTTTACTCGTATGATAATTTTATGGCGTAATTCACTGAAAAAGCTCCATCCAATCAAATTTTTGATATTTAAACGTTTGAAAATATTTTATATTTATATTTTTTAAAATAAAAGTAGGTACCTTTTGAAAAGTCTCTATAAAATTTTAAAGTCGCTGTAAAATATTCAATTTTAAGAGTGGTTCAATATCTAAAAGTTAAAATCAAAAATTTGATTCCGTGTCTAAGCTAAAGTGTGGCTATAGACCCAAAGGCCTTCCTTTGTCTCGACCGGATTGTTGCTGTAGGAACCGAGCGACGTGACCCACTTCACCGGGAACCTCAACTACTGAGACACTGGCTATCTTATCTCTAGCTGCCGGAACACATGCAACAAGATAAGGTGGCAGCTAAAGGCGGACAACAAGCTCAAAACCATCAACCAAATTAAGTAAACAAAAATGTACCCCCCAAAGGGAATCGAAACCGGGACATCAGGGTCTGAGACCGGTGCCGGTGGTCTTAACCACTAATAGACCGATTTTTTTTTCTGGAGAGAGACTGCCGATTGCCTCAGACGGCATTTTCAGCTTCACCGGGCTTGTTTGGGGGCGGCGAGAAACTTAAAGAGTTCCTCAAGCCGTGTGAAACGAATCACCTTCGGAGGTTTTCTAGAGGGAACGGCATCGTGCACTAGTGCGCGTCCCCGTGCCCTACTAGATTCTCCAAAGGGTTCGGATCGGATAGGGGAGCGGAACAACCCGAGGGCGCCTCTAAAGGCTCGGACCTCGGCTCGGGTAGTCCGGGCCGTGGAGGAGGAGAGAAGCGCCCAGGTACATGTCTGTACCTGGATTAGAGCGCGTGTGAACCCGTTCTTCATACCCTTGTTCTACGAGTACGGTGTCTTGGTCCTAAACTAGTGTGCATGTTTAGTGTATTCTGTAAATGTGTAGTGGCATTTAGAGGATCGGGCGGGGGACACTAGACCGAGGCAAGTAAAACCTCACCCAGAATTGTCAACCACTGACAAACACTACTCTACATACCGCAAACGAACGGATACTACGAGTATTAAACTTGTCACGAGTCTTGACTATGCTTTTCTTACTTATATTTACTTAGGATTGAGTTCAGAACGAATACTATTTTATCTTATCTTATCTTAGGGGGCTTGCTGAGGTTTCCCTCTCCAAGTAGCTCCTCGACCCATCGGGATCTTTCGTGCAACGAAAAAGATGGATTCCACTCTTTCTCTGTAAAGTTAGATTCCACTAACGCCTAATCAGAATAAAAAACTTACTCATCAAAGGTGTCTTTTTATACTCATTAAGTCGTAACAAAGTGTATTTATTTTTATTTTATTTTATTTACGATAACAACGAGTTATGTACTCGTATCCAGAGCAGAGTGTAAAGTAGAATAATCCGATTACGTTAACGAAAACGAAAATGAGTATAGCACTGAAGCAGCACCTCCTGACTACATACGAGGAGAGTTAAAATTTTGCCATACAAATTCTCGTTTTCGTTAACGTGAATAGCGAATCAATCTCGCACTAGGCATCCAGTTACAATTCTATATAACGAGTATCTAATCGGTATATCACGCGTACCAAACTATGTCGCCACTCTCCGAGGTTCTCGCACGGGGCAATGCTCTCGCTTAGTTTTTTTTAAATAATTAGAATAGGCTTGCTTACTATTGACTTCTATCTCACATGGTAAGTGATAATGTGGCCTACGATGTAACATGCTTGCCTTTACTCATGATTTGATGACCCCACTATTATATTTGATAGGAAACACAGATGAGGCAAGGAGTTCCTAGCTTGGCGGTACGTAAGAAAAAAGTGGACGCTAAACGCTTTGTGTGTTTGATTATTCTCCGTTTTCTTGGAGCAGCTACAGAGAAGGAGTTCAGATCCTCACCACAGCTTACATTTCTATATAAGCTAATAGGTATGACACGCGAATCAAACTATGTCGTGTTGGCACTCGTACCTGGAGCACGGCGAAAAGGGGAAGTAAGAAGACTGCCATATCCTCGCTCCAGCTACATTTCTATATATAAGTAGCCGTAATATCGAAACAAAGAATAATGTCGAGTACTCACTAGCACCCGGAGCATAGAGAAAAGGGAAACAATGAGGACAGCGGGTCTAACTCCAACGGAGGCAGTGAGAAAGAGCCCATATTCTCACTCCAGCTGACCTTCCCCCACGTCTCCAAGGTGTACGTCGCACGGGCGATGCTCTCGCATATATTTTTTTAAATAATTAGTTAGGCTTGCTTGCTATTGACTACTATCCTACCTGATAATGAAGATGTAGCCTACATGTAACCTGCTTGCCTATTCACTAGTGATTTAAAGACCCCAATATTGTATTTGATAGGAAACAAAGACTGAGGCAAGGGGTTTCACAGCTTTCCGGTATGTATGAAAATAGTGGACGCTAAACGCTGTGCGTTTAATTCTTCTCCATTTTCATGGAGCAGCCAAGGTGAAGGAGTTTAGATCCTCACTACAGCTCGGTTCACTTCTATTAATCGGGATGATAAGCGAATCAGACTATGTCGTGTTTAAGTTAAGTTTAATTCTTCTCCATTTTCTTGAGGCAAGGAGAAGGAGCTCAGATCCTCACTACAGCTACACGTCACGCGAATCAAACTATGTCGTATTAGCATTTACTTTTTACTCAGAGCATGGCGAAAAGGGGGAACAATAAAGGCAGCGGGTCCAGCTCCAAAGGCGGTGCAGCAGTGAGAAGACGGCCATATCCTCGCTCCAGCTACATTTCCATATCTAAGTAGCCATAATGTCGAAGCAAAGAATAATGTCGAGTACTCACTTGTACCCGGAGCATGGAGAGAAGGGAAACAATGAGGGCAGCGGGTCTAACTCTAACGGCGGCAGTGAGAAGGAGCCCATATCCTCACTCCAGCCGGCTTCCCCCACGTCTCCGAGGTTTACGTCGCACGGGGCGATGCTCTCGCTTAGTGCATTTAATTCTTCTCCATTTTCTTGGCAGCAGTTTTCGTTTTCTTGCTGCAATAACAAAACCTTTTTAGTACAGTACTTATTGTTCTCTAAAGTCTACGCGAACTACACATTGAAATAAAACAAAGAATGAAACTTTTACGGATCTACTCGCGTTTCATGACAAAATAAAATGTGTAAAATAATTCGTAAAACTTTCTGTGCCTAGTGTGATTAGATCCATGCTGGGTGGTCGACGTTGACTGATGGAGGGACAGAGGCGGCGGTTTGACCGCATTATTCCTCCGTAGGTATGTTTGAAGCACGCCCAGACTTCCTTGGCCTTGCCGGGTTGAACGCCGGGCATAATGCCTGACTGTGGCCACAGTTCACCCTTGCAATAATATTAAGATGAAGTACAGTGGTTTGCGTAGTACAGTGAGGAGCTCGATGGCGCAGTGGTTAACGCCCCCGGTCTGCGAGTTCTGAGGTTAAGCAATTTTCGCAAAGGCCGTTCATCGGACGGGTGACCAAACATTTATCATCTCGAGCTCCTCCGTGCTTTGGAAGGCACGTAAAGCCGTTGGCCCCGGCTGCTTTAGCAGTCGTTAACAACCACCAATCCGCACTGAGCCTTCGTGGTGGTTTATGTCTCGTTCTCTCCTTATCCTTCCATAGGGAAGGCTCGTGTCCCAGCAGTGAGGACATAAAATGAGCTGATGATGATGATGGTGACAGTGATTTAGTAGGTACGCCCCCCCCCCCCCCCTCCCGAATCCCTGTCAAAGCATTTGGACCTTGTCGAGGAAGCGGAATCCGGGGGGAGAAACCCACATAACCACCCGGGTCTCCCCGAATGCGGTGGTACGCGGCAATGCGTTTTCCACTAGGGGAAAAAAGGCAGATGCAGTGTAGGGGGTTACAGTGCCTGTGGCCCGCGAACTCTGCGAGCCCGAACTGTGGGTTTTTGGACACGTAGCACTGTATTGTCCACCACTATCAGTGTAAGACTGAACTTCATCAACTGACACTACAGAGTTTTTCAAAGGTCACTGATATCACACCACTTCGTACCTGGCAGCAGATAGGTACGGTGGTTTTGGTGTGTGTAATCTGTGTTTAGCGATAGTTAATAGCTTGCAAATATCACACAAATCACACCCCTTTGTACCTGGCAGCAGTCGTCCTGGAAGCAGGTGCAGTGCAGCGGGAACTCGGCGAGCCCGAACTGCGGGTTGTTTGGCACGTGGCACTGTATCGTCCACCACTACCAGTTTAAGACTAAACTTCGACAAGCGCTACGTCAACAGACGGAACTGCGACAAGCTTTACTTAACCAAGCTCTCTTCCGTAGTTGTCAAATAAGAGCCGCGGCTGCTGCCGGCAAAGCGCCACAATCATCTCTCCAAGCAGAGAGAGAGACAGACACTACTTGAAGGTTTTTGCTGTTTTATCTTCTAAACCACAGAGATGGACACGATACTAACAGATATCACACCACTTTTTACCTGTCAGCAGTCGTCTTGGAAGTCCCGCAGCTTTAAGTAAGTGCTGTGCAGCGGATGGTTTTGGTGATTTATCAACTACGAGTGTGCGTAGTCCAGTGCGGTAAAACGATACTAAAAGATTGCAAATGTCACACAGATCATATCACTTGGTACCTGGCAGCAGTCGTTCTGGAAGTCCCGCAGCTGCAAGCAGGTGCAGTGTAGGAGGTCGTAGTCCCCATGGCCCGCGAACTGTATGGTCCACCACTACCAGTGTAATAATGAACTTCAACATGCGTTACTTAACCAATGTCATTCTTCAAAGATTTCAAATAGTTGCCGAGGCTTCGGCCGGCGAAGCGCCAGAACCGACTCTCTCTGCCGCAGTTCTGTTCTAACGAAGCTAAGGCTAAAAGACACTACTTGGAGGTTTTTAATAGTTCATCCTCTAAGTCACAGCAATGGTTAAACGATACTCTGGAAGCAGCTTGTAGTTTTCAAAGGTTACTGATATCACACCTCTTCGTACCTGGCAGCAGATAGATATTGTGCAGCGGGTGGTTTTGGTGAGTGTAATCTGTGATAAACGATACTTAAAAGCTTGCTTTGACCGAAGATCTGGTGAAGGTCGCGGGAAGCCGTTGGATACGAGTAGCACAAAACCGGTCGTTGTGGAGATCTTTGGGGGAAGCCTTTGTCCAGCAGTGGATGTCTTTTGGCTGAGATGATGATGATGATGATGATGATGAAAAGCTTGCAAATGTCACACAGATCGTATCACTTGGTACCTGGCAACAGTCGTCCTGGAAGTCCCGCAGCTGCAGACAGGTGCAGTGCAGCGGGTCGCAGTCCCCGTGGCCCGCGAACTCGGCGAGCCCGAACTGCGGGTTGTTCGGCACGTAGCACTCCATCGCCCCGCCTTCGCGCGCCGCGCATCTTTACCGCGCAAGGGCGGGATTTGGCATCTCCTAGCTCACTCTGTGTGTATCAGGCTCTCAGTTTCCGCCGCTTGTAGTCGCGGGTTGGCATGGCTGGAATGAGTAATGACGGGTCTTTTTATTATTCAGGTTTTTTTGATGTTACTAAGCCGGGACATGCTGGGAAATGAGCATAGTTCGCCTACTCGCAACTATCTCAACCCATGGACGTTTAATATATTTAGGTAATGATTTATGTTACTACGCTCCGGGAAATTAGCAGACGGCCCGCCTGATGAAATGCGGCGGCCACGGAGAACGTTTGATATATTTCTAGGTATTTTTTCTGTTACTAAGCCGGCGAACAAAATTACAGCGAAGTACTATTAAACCTTCTATGCTTACAATCCGTCTGATGGAAAGCAACAGCCCGTGGACGATTGCTTATTTATTTTACCATTGAAAATGGTTATCAGATGCAAAAAAAAATTAAAAATCAGTTAATAATTGTGACGTGTAGGTGGTCCCCTTAGATTTGGTATTGTAGAAACACGGGCGTAGCTTCTTTGATTATTGACCGATCGTCATGGTAATGGTGTTAAAAGATGCGAATGCAGGCGAGAAGTGCATTCAAGTTGGAATTTTGTTATTGAGAATAAAATGTTTTTTTTTCGTAATTGTTGTATTCATTTTCAATGCTCCGATTCTTGCGGGGACTGTGAAATCTGTGATTTTTTTTGTTATTATACTAGGTCGGCAAACGGGTATACGGCGGCCTGCCTGATAGAAAGTGGCCACTGCAGCCCATAAGCTTGCTTTTAGGTATATTTTAAAGTCAAAGACAAAGGTATTTATTACAATTCATGTGGTAAAAATAGGTGTACTTACATTTTATATTTCTCAAATACCAAAACATTAGTCCTGGTTGGGCACCGCAACATTTTTTCTCTACCATAAGCTATGCAATATAATATTATTAACTTTAGAAGCCAAACAATTATAAATCTAATGATTTATGTTACTGATTCAGCAACGGAGCCTATTCATAACCCGCTGATGAAAAGCGGTCATTGCAAGCCATAACCGTTTGCAATACCAAAGTTTTACGCGCTCATTGCCGGCACTAAAGCTTTATTTCGCATTTATTATCTGTATTTGATCTGGGTCTAGTCTACGAGCAGCCCTTCAAACCACAAGACAGCAATGCAAGACAATTATAGAATTCATATTTTAGAACAAGCGCTGATATTTATTCAAAACTAGCGGCCGCCCGCAATTTCACCCGCGTGGCTCCGTACCCGTGGAAATATCGGGATAAAAAGTATCCTATGTGTTAATCCAGGTAATAAACTATCTGTATGCCGAATTTCATCCAAATCCATCCGTCCGTAGCAGCGTGAAGAAGCAACAAATATACACATACACACAAACTTTCGCATTTATAATATTAGTGTGATTGTCTACTAATTATTTGGTACTTATCGTGTTATATACCAACTTATTTTAAGTACTACTCCAAAGATACATATTGAACAAAAAAAATTACTGATACTGATGTTACATTGCTCTCGATATAAATATATATAGAATTTGGACTACTGGGCAAACACTAGTTAAAAAAATGTTTCTATCAGTTTGTTCTCGATATTTTAAATATAAAATCACGAATTTAAAATAACAACCAAAATAACAAATAACTAGCTGTTTCATCAAAACCGAATTAATTAACTTATTAAAATTAATTTTTTTTTATGTTTTGACGAAAGGTGCATTTATTGACAACAATTAAATTCGGAAATAAAGGTTACAAAAACCGTTATTTGATAGATTTTAACTGTTCTGTAACAGTATAGTTTTCTTTTAAATATATCCACAGATAGAGACTTAATGTAAACTTAAGAATGTTGTTTTATAATTAAGAACTCTCTATCGTAAATGAAATCTCGGAGGACGGTGTAAATATTAAACACAGTCTAATAAAAGAAAACTAACAATACTAAGCATAGTATTGTTAGTTTATTATGGTTTATAATTTTGTTGCGAACAAATTACAATATGAAAAAAGACAAAGTGTTGAAAAAATTTCACGAGCGGGATTCGAACCCGTACCCTATGACAGGCCGGGTGAGGTGCACTAGGTACTAACTGTGCTATCATGGCTCTATCCAATAACATCATGTCATGAGATGCGGGTTCTAAACCCACTGGTGAAATTTTTTGAAAATTTTTTGTTCGCAACAATATTTGCGTAAATTATATGTAACAAGCCGCCCCGGCTTCGCACGGGTGTACTTTTATTTTTAAATTTTTTTTAAATATAGCCTATAGCTTTCCTCAATAAATGGACTATTCAACACAAAAATAATGTTTCAATTCGAACCAGTAATTCCTGAGATTAGCGCGTTCAACCAAACAAACAAACTCTTCAGCTTTATAATATTAGTATGAATAATCATAAAAATCTATCTTATTTTTTGGTGGCGAAACTTCTGTCGAACAGCGAGCTTAAAGTTGCGGACACTGGTGTCACAAGCTTAATGTAAGAATCAGAATACTGACATACATTTGAGAAGTTATTGATTTAACAGACTTGGAGTACCTAGGCCTCGATTCTGCTGACTATGGCAAAAATATCAGAATATGGACACTGAGAGACCATTGTGGTTGTGGATGCTTTGAGTAACGAGGCCCAGCCCAGACTTTCGAAGTGTTTCATTAGTAACATTTTTTCGTTAGGAAAACAAACGGTGTGGCAATGGCCATTATCCTAGTTATCGAAGATGATTAACATCAGAAAGGCCTCAGGACAGGAGGAAATCGAATTCAACCTTTCGCAATCTGAGCAACGCGAGACGTGTCTACCGATTCAGCTACCGGTTTTGTTGTTACCGAAGTAGCGGTATCGGTACCGGTTTCGTTTTCCCTGTTAAAGTTTATTTCATCATAACAATACAGCACGTACATCTATTTTCTTACTCCCTTATTCATAAAAACTATTTAAGCAAAATTTTGTTAATCATTGTTTTGTCTCTTTTCTCAAATTCAAAATGACGTTTGTGTGACGTTGACAAAACAATATTTAACTAAATAATGCTTAAATAGTTTTTATGAATAAGGGGGTTAATGTCTCCCGTCTCGGCCAGCTTCGTGTTTCGGATGTCGTCGGATTTATATCAGTTAGGTATAGAGTATATAGATTTGCAGTAGCAACACAGAAGAGAGGAGCTCGATGGCGCAGTGGTTAACGCGCTCGGTGTGCGATTGCTGATGTTATCGCAAAGGCATGCAGGCAGGCAGTCATTGGATGGGTGACCAAACATTTATCATCTCTAGCTCCTCCGTGCTTCGAAGGCACGTTAAGCCGTTGGTCCCGGCAGCATTAGCAGTCGTTAACAACCACCAATCCGCACTGGGCCCGCGTGCTGGTTTATGGCCCGTTCTTCCTATCCATCAATAGGGAAGGCTCGTGCCCCAGCAGTGGGGACATAAAATGAGCTGATGATAATGAACACAGACGAAAGATAGTAGCAACTAAAAGGAGTAGTAACTCCTTTTACTTATTATTGATTGATTTTAGAATGAGGGGAAATAAATCAGGAAATATTATACTATTGTGTCACACGTAATGATTTACGAGTCATAGTTTTACAGCTCTTTGTAGTTCACATGAAAATTTAAAAAAAACAATGTACGTTTTTCTTTATTCATATTATTTATACCTACATGATAAATCTAATAATTAACGGACATGGAAGTTTATATTCGTTGGCATTTACAAATGCGATGATTACCGTGAGACATTAACAAATAAACAAAGAATAAGGTCCGAATAGTTATTCCGTGTTTTGTCTCTTTTACTCTAATTTGAAATGACGTTTACATGACAGGAACAAAACACGGAATAACTATTCGGAGCTCATTTTTTGTTTATTTTATTTGTAAGACACTAACAAATTAAAAGCACTTTACATTTCTATAACAAGTGTCGGGGTGGAGAATGACTCTTTTCAAGTACCATTTTAGAAAAGACATGACTTTGTAAATGCCAAATAAATACATACAACCAACAGTTTTGATACTTAGGCCAACGTAGATTGATCTTGCTGTAATAACTATTGGTATATAGTTTTATTTTAATTCCTCAGTATACTGACGGGTTAATTGTTACCTACCCATGATGATAGATGATAAGTGTACTGATACTACTAGGATAGTGCACCAGTGCAATTAATACTATATACTAGTAACAGGTCCAATATATACCTAAGCATTGAAGAAACAACGCTAGCTAAAAGACAAATAAACAAGCTTAATAGCAAAAATTTTACAAAAAAACCTCTCTGATATTTTACTTTAGCAACAATGGAATACAGACCACCAAGTTTCTAGCTCATCATCATCATCAGCTCATTTTATATCCCCACTGCTGGGGCACGAGCCTTCCCTAAGGATGGATAGGGAGAACGGGCCACAAACCACCACGCGGGCCCAGTGCGGATTGGTGGTTGTTAACGACTGCTAATGTAGCCGAGATCAACGGTTTTACGTGCCTTCCGAAGCACGGAGGAGCTCGAGATGATACATTTTGGTCACCTATCCGATGACCGGCCTTAGCTATCATCCAGTAAATTTTCAATAAAATAAATAAATTTAAATAAATGTTTCCCACACTCACACCACTTATCTAGCCCCAAGAAAAGCTTCCTTAAGAAGCTCGATAAAATGGTTAACTAGACAACGGATAAACATACTTAATATACTTAAATATTCCTATTAACCTATTTCCTAATAACTATGTTATTAGGAAATACCCAGACCCGAAACAATTTAGAAAAACAGGTATTTATAAATTGATCCGACCGGGGATCGAACCTGGGACTTCAGAGATGGCGACACCATGAAAAACCGGTGTGCAAGCCACTCGACCAAGGAGTTCGTCAAATTTCAATGAAAGTTCATAATATTTTTTGGTGTCGAACACTAGGTTACTGTGCTGATCACTGGTTCCACTACGATTTATGTTCTATATTAAAACAAATAACACCCAAAATATTGTTTACCTATCGACTGCTATATCGGTTGACTTATCACCGTCCAAACCTTCTGAGATGACTCCCGTAATACAAACGAACCACTTTTGCTATTGGACCAACTCCCTAACTCGAAAATAATATTCAGCTGTTCCATACATTTTGGTCGAATGAATATTGATGTTTTGTATATTAAAATATTTTTTATTTTACAAGTTTATGTACACACATAAGAGGGAAACAAAAAAAGGTCTACGGATGTGTATAATACAAGGGCGCTGCTTATTTCAGTTTTGAAATATCTTCCAGCAGGCCCGCAAAAGGAAACGTTAGATATAATAATATAGTGGTAGAATTAAACTATAGAAAGAAAAAAGAAAGAAATAATAAAAATGAAGAAAAAACTTAAGAAAATTGTATTCGAGAAAAGGTAGAATGCGTTTCACTTGGCTCGTCTTGGCGGGGGTACGAGTACTACCGTGCAACCAAATAAATAATTTGCCATTTTTTTATTATAATAGACTCGCTGTTTCTATAAACTATTTATTTTAAACTTAGGGTTTTTTCATACATTGTAGTTTTACTCTTTTATATCAGAATATGTACGTATTATAGAGTGAACTGCAAAAAACCAACCCATTCCATAAAGTTACACGTTTCGGTATACCGTACCGTAGTCATACCATTGGTATTGGAAGTTGATGCCGAAGTTGGTGTCCTTATAATGCGTTCAAATCTTTTAATTAAACTCTTTAGCGTCACAAACCTATATTAAGTTGCAATGGCTTTATTAATCGTATGTACAGCTAAGTGACATAAGATCAGTCGCATCCATGTCGCAGACACACAGAAATTTTTCAGTTAATTTGATTTCAATTTTGATTACTTCTTTTGTTTCTATTAATATAAAAATGGTCGTGATCTTTAAAAGCTATTTACTTTTCATGTGCGCTGTATATTAACGGTACAGTAAACCAAGCCTATATATAGTTCATATATTATCTGTCACGATTAGGTAATTAAGTTATTTAGTTTCTGTATGTCTCAAAAAAACTAAATGATTGTCTCTTAAAACATAGTTCACTTTACTCACCCTCTTTGTTTCAAGAATAATCCTAAATTGGTATACGAGATCACCAAACTTATTAATGATTGAACTACACATCACAAAATCACAAAATCACCAGCACTGTACCACTAATTGAATTAACCGCGTCGATCGAAGCATGCGCCATAGCTACGCCGACTTAAAAAGAAATAAAAAAGGCATAAATGAGGAGTGGACAAGCTCCTGCAGGTTGTTGATTGTGACTAAACTATCCACTAAAGTGCTAAGTGCACTCCACTGCCGCCCCTTCGTAATTGGCTGTTTGTATCATCCCCTCGGCTGAAAAAAAAAACATGACATATTGTGCGCGGGAAAGTAGCTGTCACCGCGTATCAGGTTAACATGGCGGCCGGACAGCTTTTGTTTTTGTGGTGGGAATCGTTTAGTGGCATCTGATACCTATTTTGATAAGTAATGTGGTAATTAATTTATGGTTAACGTACACTTATAAAAATAGTAGGTGCCCAATAGTTGTAAACATATCCGATTGGAAACGGTCACTCGTTAAAATTGCCATAAACCCAAATATATTTGTATATCTGCTTTATCTCTATCTGGGCATGCAAATAATTTTCAAAGCAGCAAAATGACATACTGACATATGTTTTCCGGCTTCTGTATCAACTGAAATAAATTATGATAATGGGTATATAGCTAAGAAGCTTAGATAAATAAGTCTAATGCATGTTCTGCCACCGAACAGCATTGTGTTGCGGTGCCGTGTTCCGGTTTGAAGGGTAGGTAGGATAGGTGCACACCTGCACATGAGACTATCACAAACTGTCATATTTCCTCAATAGACTTTGAACTTTAAGTATATGGCATACGGTTGAATATTATTGGAAGAAATTTGACAGTTGTGGACAGGTTGATGTGCGGGGGCGTCTGTTCCATTAGATACAAATTTAATGGGATCGGAGTAAAAGTGAAATAACAGGATATAGATGCATAAGAAACTTCAGGATTGGAAACGCACGCCTGAAATCATTGGTTGCAAGCATCCATGGGCAGCGGTGACCGCTTTCATTTCAGGCGAGGCGTATGCTTGCTTCCCTTTTTCCCTTCCTCGGTTGGAGGGAAACGAGCCATGGTGCGGGGAGGGCCCGCCTCATGGTGGTTAGCGTCTTATGTCAGAGAGATGTGTCCGAAGAACCACATACCGAGGCGGGCTGCGAATGTCCACTGTGCTCAGGGTCCGGACTGAGCGGTAGAACAGTACTGTGGTTTTAGTGGGTCGGCCAGAACATCGGAAACCCTACATACACCGCGGAGTAGGAGCCTAGCGAGTTGATTCGGAAAGCAAATTTCCTCAGTATAAAAAAGGCTTAACTACATAAAATAAGTTTATATATACATTTTGTAAGTCATCAAAATACTATCTTACGAACGGAAATATTGTTTGTACACAATCTCGTTACACAAAGTTGAGAATTAAAACGATATACGTAGGTACCTGCGCGCCGCCATTTCATTGATCCGTTTTTACGTTCTGCGTTGTGACAGGTTGCGCAGAGCTGAATGGGCACGGTATGTACCGTATCGATGGCCGGGCCTCCCAGGTAGCGCGCAGCCATGCGCGAGCGCATCTCGGAGACGCAGACGGGATGTCTGCACCTGACAGGCAAACCAGATGAGATCTTGAGTCTTTTTTAATAGACTTTAGCACTTTAAATTGAACGCAACGTAACGGAATTTAGAAAATGCGTTCTTGCATTTTCGACTTTTGATTGCGACTATCGAGTCAGTTAGTTGACTAGAAATGTGTGTAAAAAAACTATGTGTTTCTTAATAGCTATTAATTTGATTAACAATTTTGTTTGACTCTGCACCTGACAAGCAAACCGTATATTCCTGAGTGTTGTAATTATTAGTCTAGCGCTATCTAAATAAGACGCATGAATTTTTTAAATTGTTTAAACATAAAAAGTTCTACCTACGTTATTGCATTTTCGACTTCTGATTGAAAGAAAGAAATATAACTATAAAAACATTTATTAACACTCACAAACACGATTTATAATACAATCAAAACACAACACAAATAAACAAAGAGAATAAAAGAATAATAAAAAATACAAAAATATTACGAGTTTCGTTTCTGTTAAATGGCTCAAAGTTCAAACTACGTTATTAATACAATCTGGAAGTTAAAAATATGTGTTTTCTTAGTAACAATTAATTTGGTTAACAATAGATGACCAGAAAGAAGATTTCGTAGATTCCTTTGCACGCTACGACTACGGACTACGAGCTACGAAAAAATCCTAAAGCAAAAGACATGTACGTTTTCAATTAGTTTATCTTTTCTATGATAATGGTTTAGTAATAAAAAATCAATTAAAAAAAGGATGATTAGAAAAAAGAAAATACATTTATATTTGTGAAATAACTTTCATTGAATTACAGTTGAAGAACTTGATGGCGCTTTTATTTTAAATCGTCATAATCATTTTGCAAAATCAAATAAAATCGTCAGCTAAGTAAGATTCTCTCTAACAATAATGTGAGTCTATGTATTCTTCATCATTATCATCATCATCACCATCAACGTCGTCATCATCCATAACCCGATATTTTCTAGTTTTTCTTGGTTTACCACATAATATTTTTGGTGTCTGTCTCACATAACATTCTGTCGCAAACAAAGAAGTATTGTAATCGTTTCTTTGTCGCACCACCAAATAATGGAATGCTATCCCAGCAAACTTATTTCCTCCTTCTACGACATCCTTACTAATATTATAAATGTGAATGTGAGTTTGTTTATTACGCTTTCACGCAGAAACGACTCAACCGATCATCATGAAACTTTGTACAAATATTCTCAAAGGTATTGGAAAGGATATAGAATACCTACTTTTTATAAAAAATATATATAAAATATTAAAAACGACAATTTAATTATCCAATAAAAAAGGATTTGTTTGTTTTGTTGTCATGGAAACTGTCAAAGCGGTACGAAGTCCGCCGGGTCAGCTATAGAAACTATAACTTAATCTGTGTCATGGGTCCTACGAGGTGTAAAGAAGAAACTTGAGGGTCGGCAAAGTGAGGACAGCTAGTGAGTCACAATCCTGCTCACCAGCTCAAAGTAAAAGTCAAAGATGATTTTTATTCAAATAAACTTAAGAAAAGTGAAAAGAAACAACTTTTACGGATCTACTTGCGTTTATTTTACACATTACTTTTTAATGTTTATTCTAACGTTTCGAATCCCTTTGCAGGGTCTGTGGTCACAGGTGTTGGTCGTCTCATAATTAGTTAGTAGCTTGTATGATACCCTCATTTCAATTTAATCAGGTGCGTTCCGTTTTACGCAGAAAGAGCTTACAGAATCTTTTGGTCTGGCAGTATGGTGTTGGTGCTGGGATTTAATATTTTGTATGATGGGATCCCAGGCTGGTGGTATATTCTAACCATCTTCTCTATTGAAATTAGGGTGTTTTAGCCTCGCGTATCATCCTAGGGATGAATCGTTGTTCTCTAGCGAGTATTTGTGGTTTATCAAATCTGATAAGAAAAGTGCTTTTAAATCGTCCATAAATTTTTTACCTACTACCCATTCAGGACGTTTATTTTTTAGCTGTGGAGAAGAATGAGCGCAAGAAACTCACAGCTTTAATAGAAGTAACGACATTACAAAGAGAGAAAAAGTAAGTCGTTACCAAATCTGCCGCTGTCCTCTGGACTCCGCTTCTGCTTAACATCAGATAGAACGGAGTCATTTAAAATAAAATCGACTCTAAGTTCCGCTGCTTAACCGCAAAAGAACCTTTAAAAGACTCTCGCTAACTCGCCATACGTATCCCGTTAGAAACCTTTTAATATCTCCTACAAAAAGTGCGTTTGCATGCATATAGGCGTGCGAAAGTGATTTTTCGCGGAGTTCACACGGTGACATGTCGCGCATGCGTCCACTCGGCTCACTGAACAGCGATGCCTACTCGTTGGTGGTCCCGGCAAGCGTCCCGTGTGGTCCTACGATTGGTAGTACAACACTGAGTGCGAGTTTTATTCAGAATTCCTTCACGAAAACGAGAATTTATATGACATTGAAGCAGCGCTTCCTGCTGACAATCGAGATGGGTTAAAATTTTGCCATAGATTTTTTTTTTCGATAACTTGATCGCATGGTAAGTGAAACTCGCATTAGACTTGATTATACAGTCAGTGCAGAGTGCGATTTCTATTTACCATTCGATAAAGTTAACGAAAAAAAGAATTTGTTTAGTGTATGGCATTGACGCGCCAGTGGCCGGTCTTCGCTAAGGGTGAGGCCACACAGCAGGTGCTTCGCTTGGAGCTACGTTAGGCGTTAGACTAAGCGCCTAGATATACAGGTTGATTTTTTTATCACCGTCCAAATCTTCTGAGATGACTCCCGTGATACAAACGAACAACTCTTACTATTGGACCAACTCTCTAACTGGAAAATAAAATTGAGCTGCTTCATACATTTTGGTCGAATGAATATTGAAATTTTGTATGGAACAGCTGAATATTATTTTCGAGTTAGGGAGTTGGTCCAATAGTAAGAGTTGTTCGTTTGGACGGTGATAAAAAGTGACCCTGTATACTGGCCACACAGAACGCTGCGTGCTTTGAGACAACAAATCATTTTGATTCTGCTTGTAGATACGATGGTTTTTTCAAAGATAACAAAGATACTACCTACTTCTTTTGGAGAATTCAAATTTAAAATTTGATATACATCAGACTCGATCATGTTGGATATACGATATAAACATTTTGAGAACTACGGAAGGAAAATTTAATATATTATATAAAAAGTTGCGTAAATACAACAATATTACTCCAACATTTTTATATATAATAAATCAGAAGCAAGGTTCCATAGAGCCTCTCTTTTACAAACGGCAGCAATTAAAAGCTCCTCCATGATGGAAGACACCTGGTGGTAAGATTACCAGTAGAATTAACCAACGCGTACGTTCGCTACGATACACGTCAGGCGACTATCTAGGCCAGGGGTCTCCAAACTACGGCCCGCGGGCTAAATCCGGCCCGCCAGTGCCATCAATCCGGCCCGGGACAGCTTCAGACTAGTGCCATCAATCTGGCCCACGACAGACAATGTTTTACTGTTGTTGTTTGCTTAGGTGGGCAGAAAAATTAAAATTGTTTTGGCCCTTGGAACATACCGAAAAAAAATATTATGGCCCTTAATAAGTTTGGAGACCCCTGATCTAGGCGAGCAGCGGCGCTTAGCGCGTGGTGGGGCCACTCAAATTCAATGTATATTTGTTCACATAGTTATCTTAGCGAATATTTTACCTCTAAGCGCCCAGCGAAGCTCTTTGCTGTGTGACCGCGGCCTAAGCAATGTTCAAAATTCAAAATTCAAAATCATTTATTCAGTTTAGGCTACAAGTAGCTCTTATGAATGTCACTATGCCATCGGTTCGTAAGTCTACACAGGGCGGGAGACCTTGTACTGAGAAGAACCGAGCAAGAAACTCAGCAAGGGCGTTTCGTTGCAATTCCAACAACGTGATGGTGTTATAAGTAAAACTCGCACTCACTGTGTCTACTGCGAGTTTCATTTATCACTCGATCACGTTAACGAAAACAAGATATGTATGGCATTAAAACAGCGCCTCTGGTGACAGACAAGGTTTTTTTTTTTTTTTGAGAGAGTTTGCTGATTGCCTCAGACGGCATTTTCAGCTTCACCGGGCTTTTTTGGGGGCGGCGAGGAACGTAAAGGGTCCCTCAAGCCGTGTGAAACAAATCACCTTTGGAGGTTTTCTAGAGGGAACGGCATCGCGCACTAGTACGCGTCCCCGTGCCCTACTAGATTCTCCGAAGGGTTCGGATCGGATCGGGTACAGACAAGGTGAGTCGCAATTTCGCCACGCAAAATCTTGTTTTCGTTAAAGTGTTAGTACGGAAAATAAATCTGGGTGCCTAGTGTGAGTTTTGAAACAAAACAATGAAGCGTCACTTTTCAAATTCTCTCAAAAAGTCCGCGTGAGGTCTTAGTAGAGCTCCACGTCTTTACTGATATACATCTCACTTTTCATTTCTATTATCATCATCATCATCATAAAGGAAGGAAATATTCTTTATTTATATGTATAACTTGTAAGAAAAATTGACACTGGCTAAATGTGCTAATCGCACGAAGCCATCAGCTAAAGAAAAAAAAAGTATCTGAGGCACAGTTTTACATTTTTTTAATGCAATATATTAAGGTTCGTGAGTATCGTCGCGTAGGTAGTTAGCGAACCCTACGTAGGGTTTTACATACACACACGCACACATATGTACTCACATCCAATATTACACACCGTCTGACAATGTATCCCCCTATGCATTGACTTGGGGAGGGGAGGGGGATACAGTCTTTATCTATGTACAGACGCCTGCCCATCGACTTATCCAAAAGTTTCAAATTTCTTCAATAAATGTTTAATCATTTTCCATAAACAGGGTCACTTTTTTTATCACCGTCCAAACTTTCTGAGATGACCGCCGTGATACAAACGAACAACTCTTACTATTGGACCAACTCCCTTACTCGAAAATAATATTCAGCTGTTTCATAAAACATAAATATTCATTCGACGCAAAATGTAGGCTTCACGATTTTGCGTGTCATCCATGCGCAGGTGACACGCTAAATCGTGAAGCATTCCAAATTTTTTGCAGAAGACCCAGGTTCGATTCCTGGCTGGGTCGGGTGGGCGTTTAATTTGTTTCACTGTATTTTATAAAATATTTTATAAATATTTAAATGTTATATTATTATTATTGTAATGGTATTATTATTTTATATGAAAAAAGTAGTACAACAGTTGGAACACCAGTATTATAATTAAATTCCATATTTCCTTCCTGACACGGGATTAATGAACGAATAACATTACTTTTTAGTACGAGTAGGTATAATCCTTTCGCATGGCCGGCCGGTGCTCGGGTCGATAGTTGGATACCCACCTGTCTGAAAGTCGATCGTTCGGAAACGGAAGTGTCGGGTGTCCGATCGCAGGATACGGTGGATGAGCCGTGAGCCCGTGACGTCACGTCATGTCACCCCGATCAGCCTCGAATATTGATCCCGCTGCCTCATGCCGGACGGAAAAGGTCGAGACTGCTTGCAATTTGATATTACGTTAACTATTTGTGTTTTGAAAGCCAAAGGCGCCAATTCAATGTCAACAACTACCGTCACTAACATCCGATCATAATATTTTTACAAATATTAAAGATCAGTTAAGAAGTAAGCAAGCTATTTATAAAATGTTCATATAGTTTTTTAATGCAAATTTTGTTGCGAACAAATTACAAAAAGACAAATGTTGAAAAGAAAAAGAAAGAAAAAAGAGAATAATTTCAGCGGGCTGGTTAGAACCACGATAGCTCAATTGGAAAAGCACCTGACCAGGTATGTCAGAATGGTGCAGGTTCAAATTCTGCTCGTGGAAATTTTTTCAACATTTGTGTTTTTGTAATTTGTTCGCAACAAAATTGTCGTTAAAAAATTATTTGAACATTTTATAATTGTGTTTTGTTTTAAAAAAAAATGTCAGACAGGGCCCTAGGTGCTAACTTTATTTAGTATTCGATCTCGTTAATGAAAACAAGAATTTGTGTGGCATTTAACTTTGCCATAGAAGTTCTCGTTTTGTTAATCGTGTTGTGATAGAATGATGAATGAAACTCCAGGCACCTAGAAATCGCTGTTTCAATACCATACAAATTGTTCCTAGTGTTTTGCACCGGATCCTGAAATTTGCAAGTTCAAGTCTCGCAAGTTCAGCAACCTTAGCGATGCCAAGTCACTGGAAAGATAACATTAAAATTCGGAAAGTTGGATAGTAGAAGTAATGATCAACAGTTTTGTGATTAAGTCATTAAAAAATCCTTGCTGTCATCTCGTAGGTAATATTTCTCTGAAAATCTATGTTATTCTTTGGCGACGAAAACTGTTCAAAAACTGGGCTTAAACCACTATATTTACTCATGTGCTTAAAGTGTCGGATAGTGCCATTACCGTATGACAAAAAGCCGTTAGTCCCGTTTCAGGTCTCATCATGTCACACCGCTTCAGATCACCGATCCTGCTACCTCATGCCGGACCGAATAGGTCGAGAGTCGAGACTGCTTGCAATTTGATACGAGACCACAGATTAGGTAATAGTTACTTACGAGACTGCGTTACATTGTGTTAATTTTCAACTATGTGTAAGGTAAAAAATAGTATAGGCACTTACTAATGAGTGCATTAACCCTGGTTCTTTGTTCTTAATGTTGGACCATGTAGTTTGTGTATGAACTTATCTAAACTCAATCTGTTTAAAATATAGATTTTCTATATGGACAGATGTCACTTCTTATAAAACGTCCTGTTCTGTTCGCACGTTGTGCGCACTAATATGAAACTATTACCGAACAGCTGGTGTTTTTCTTTTGATCCCGGAGCCTCTCCAACATTTAAGGCGAAGGCACACTAGCACCACCAATTGATAATTTGACAATTACTAACGGACCGGCTCTTTTTTTAAACATAGCGTACCGTCCGATAACAGAAAAGCATCCATAGTATTTATTTAATAATTGTGCAATACTTTTTGTTGCGTGGTTTATTCACAAACAATGGCCACTTTTGGTGTTAGCGAATGAATACAAAAACAAACCTAAAAGTAGTGCACAATTATTAAATAATAGAGGTTTGCCTAGTGTCAGAAGGTCCGCAATGTTTGAAAAAAATCCAGTTTACAGTTATCAAATTAAATCCATTACCGGCGCTGGTGTGCCTTACCCTTCGCCTTAATGGAACGCTAAACTTTAAAAGTGTCATTACATAATTCTAGGCAACCAGGGTGCCAAGTGCGAGTTTCGTTCGCCATTCGATTACGTTAACGAAAACAACAATTTGCAGAGCTACATTAGAGAGCACATTTACGATTACAATAGAATCAAGACCACATAACCACAATCACATAATCACCATGAGGCTACATTCTGAAGCTATCAAGACTATTTATAATATAATCATTCTTATCGTCCTCACGTTTGAAGTGTTCTACCTGTGTAATCTTCCTACGTGCGGATTAGATGTCGTTCAGCTGTAGGCAGCTGTAGGTACACAACTGCTCCCAATCTTATTGGGGTCGGCGCAACATGTTTTCATCTTCCATTCTCCTCGATTGTGCCGGCCCACGTCCGATCGTTGACCGATTGTTTAGTCGGTAAAAATGAAACGTATGGAATTCAAAGTCGGTCACAAAATAGGTGATGATGAACGCCGACACATCGGCGAAAAAATCGGTCTGATTGTCGGTCCTACAAAAAGTCGGTTGTGGGCGGGCACCGTTAGTCGTTCGTTATCTCATTATTTTCTATGTCACATTATAATCTTTCACAAAATCTGTCCACCTATATAAATTGCAAGTAAACTAAAATAATACATTTAAAAAAACGTGGGAGAACGAGCCCGCGTGATGGATGGCCCGTTCTCCCTATCCATCCATAGGGAAGGCTCGTGCCCTTGCAGTCGGGACATAAAATGAGCTGATGATGATGATGATAATGATGATGATGTTTTAAAAAATGTCAAAGGTTAGTCCACTCCACTCAGCACTACAAACGTTTTGCACAACAAACGAGCTAACAAACATACTAGTTAATCCCTAACCAAACAATCTGCTGGACCGTAATATATTTAGGGACCTCCCTATTCACACCTGTGTTTGCCCTTGGGCTAAAATCTGGTTGCAAGAGATGATGCCCAACCATGCATAAAATAGGGTGATGCTTTGTCGATAGCAAGTGGTTGGCCCATTGTAATTTTATTTGATAGTAAAACAGGTAACACTGTTTGTCTATGGCGAATCATTTTGGGGTAGCGTGCATAAAAACTGTAACTAGCTAAATACTTTTTTAAAGTTCCTTTGTTTGATTTTCGATGCGTCAATTTAGAAAAAGAATAAAATGACAATTGACTATTGATATTTGACACATTTTTAACTCCTTGGCGGGAAAGTGAAGTCATGCCTGTTTGTGTACGTACTCGCTTACTCGTGTGTTCGCGACGCGAGTAAGTTTTACTTTCTTTATGTTGTTTTGCTAAGAATGGAATTAATAATAAAAATAGTATAATTATGTGAAATAATTATGGATTATAAGCCGTTACGTGTTGTTGAAAAAATGAAAAACAGTGTAATGTTACTTTTGAAATTATCTTAAGAAATCCAAGTAAGGTCTCAATAGCGTCTTTACAGAAAATAAACGGGGATATTATTCGTTAACATTCAAAATAGAAAGTATGCTGACTCAGTAGAACAATTCCATCTCAAATATCAATTACAATTAAAACCGGAATCCATTAGCTAAAACCACATTCGCTAACCAATTCCCAGAGAAAACAATAACATTTAAACCGTTTAATCAGCCACCGTAAGCGATACGCCTCAATCGGATGCGCAAACAAATGATAATACAGTTTGAAATTCAATATTTTATTGCGGATTCTCTTCTTATCTGCAAAGATTCTTCCGATTGACACTGATGTAATCGTTATACGTTCCAACAAAGTTGTTAAAGCTGTTGAGCAAGGCGCTACTGTCTATGCAGTTCTATAAATAAGTAGGGTAATATTTTAGTTCCAATTTTGACCACATCTGTGAGTAATTGGTAATTACAAGAGGGGTTGTGAGCGCGCGTGCCGAGCGCGTGCCTTGACAGATAGGCGGCCATATTTTTTTTTGTGGCGGTTTGATCCGCTAAATACCAGTTTTATCGAGGGACACACATAATTACAGTAATTTTATGAGAACCGGTAGGTACTTAAGGATTTGGAAGTGAGAAAATTACGGTTTTAGCAATGGTAGACACGTTTTGTATGGTGTTAATAAAAAGGGAACACTGTCCTGTCTCACGGTATTTTGTGAATATTATTTTTCTGTGGATATTAATTTTTTACTTTTTATTTTTAAGTGTTAATTGCTACACTTAAGCTGAATTAAATATTTTTATATAAAAATACAGTTAAAAAATTAATTAAGTGGGCGTTTAATTTTTTTTTAAATTTACTACAGCGTTGCGTCATCAATTTGTGGTATTCATCTGCAAAGATGAATCTGCATGTCCATCGGTTGCAAATACTTTTGGATAGATGGCACTAATGTCGCTCTAAAGCGTTTCAAAAATCAAAAAGCAGTGACAAAATTCAGTGCTACGTCAGCCTTCCCGGTAGCATAATGGTCAGTGCAGCCGCCCGGATTGCGGAAGACCCAGGTTCGATTTCTGGATTGGTCGGGTGGATATTAATATTTATACTAGAGTAATTATTTATTACACCTCGCTAAATCGGTGGCTGAGTGGCAAGGCAGGTTGGGAAAAGTGTGTTTAGGATTTTTTCGATGCCCGAGTTTGTGATCATCACCAACCCACATTCTGCAAGCGTATTAATTAAGCCAATACCGAACAATTGTAGAGTTGATTTGATTTGAATAATGAAGGCCTTTGCCTAGCCATGGGACAGTATATGGTACAAGCTATTTACTTACTTAGGTACTATTTATTACCGGTCTCTTACCTTAGCAGAGCGGTGACTAAATCATTGCGGTTTTCCGCAGTTATCGTTGCTGTCGGAAGAAATAGCGACAAAATCAAATGAAACAAAAAAAAATCTTTTTATTACTGTTATAATAATCGAATTTTCTGTTTTGAAATTGGAAAAGCTCAAATTCTTTAACTTATTTTATTTTTGACGTGACCGAACTTTAGTTTTCCGCCAACAATTTCTTATCATTTAAGAAAGTACTTTTTACAGGATTCAGTACGTTTAGTATAGCGAAAGGCTTTATTTACTTCCGTAAATAAACGCCTTGTATCGTAATATTAAGCTTATAATATTAAATAGTATATTACATAATTAAACTTTAAGCTCTCAGTAGATTCACACCCTTTTTTTGCGTTTTAAAGTTCTGTATTCAAGCCTGCCACGCCCCTTACAAACTTTGAAAAAGCTTCGGCAAAACGCCTAACAATACAACGAAATAGGGATGCCAAAGCTTTTGTTTTTGTAATAAATTGTAAAGACAACAAAAATTTTAAGTTAGATTATAAATTTAAAATAAGTTATATGTAATCGACTTAATGTACCTACCAAACCGAGTAAAATAATATGCATTCGCCACTGGGAATCCATAACTACCAACTACGTCATATTATCTTGGACCCGAGCTATCACTAGTACCTACTATAACGCAGTTTGTCGAAATTAAATAGAACAACGTCAACATATTTTCGAAAAGAAATTAATGAATTCGCTTAAAAAGTAATGAGCCGAGGCCAAGATTTTAAGATACGATATTTTACAACATTAAGCACAGAATAATACGAATACCATTATCTGTGGCCCCAGAGGGACAAAGTTCTCCGTCATAATATTGAATACATACATTAAACATATATTAAATTTCCAGTAGGAAATTCGTCCAGATTCTGACTCATCATCATCATCATCAGCTCATTTTATGTCCCCACTGCTGGGGCACGAGCCTTCCCTATGGATGGATAGGGAGAACGGGCCATAAACCACCACGCGGGCCCAGTGCGGATTGGTGGTTGTTAACGACTGCTAGTGCAGCCGGTACTAACGGCTGTACGTGCCTTTTGAAGCACGGGGAAGCTTAAGATGATAAATTTTGGTCACCCATCCGTTGACCGGCTTTTGCGAAAATTACTTACTAAACAATCACAGACCGGGCGCGCGCCATCGAGCTCCACGGGGCTGGCAACGCGCTTTTAATACCTACCTACTCTTGGTGTCCAAACATCCATAAGCTGTAGTGACTGTTGACTGGTGACCTCTTACCGCCAGGCGAACCATTCGATTGGCGGTTCAGGGGTGCAATTTTTGAACGGGTGACTAATTTTCTTGCTATGATATCAATTACGATTGCTCCTTCACACTCTTATCATAGTCACTGTTAACAAATTTTTGATGCTGAAAATTCTCGAACAGTGCCTATGTTTCTTATTTATCAGAATCAGAATCATTTATTCATAAACATAGGTAGGTACATATTATTGAGTTATGTTGGTGTTGATTTGGAAACCATGTATGTTTCACCAATAAAGGTATATGAATATTTAAAATATAAATCAACAATAAATAATAATAATGATTAAGAAAAACTTACATAAATCCAAATAAAATACGTTATACTAGTAAAAAAAAAATTTCAAAATATTATCATCATGACAAAAAATCATTAATATTAAACTAATTAAAATGTCAAAATATTATCATCATTATAAAAATCATTAATATTATAATAGCATTTGTTAATTAGTAATTTAGTTGATACATTCTTGAATTTATTTCTATTAAGTCTCTGTATATTGTCAGGTAATTTATTATATAATCGCGGGGCCATAGCCAGTACACTTTTTCTCATCATAGCAGTTTTACATTGCTGTGTATAAATATAGGGCCTCCTGGGGCGAAGACGAGAATCTTTTGCAGACTGTATAACCTTAAACAAATGAGGGTTGCACTTATCGAATTTTAAATAGTGCAAACATATAAAATTTATATACATTAACATAAAAAAATATTTTAATAACTGCGTGACAACCCTAAAAGAGGTTTTTAATTTACCATTGAACACTGAAGCCGTACGAAGCCGCACAAATCCAATCGATTTCATGATGGCGGGCGAGCTTTTGGCTGGAAGTTTAGAAGCGAGACTGTTTTCGCTAAGTATAGTTTAAAAAAAAGCTTAGATTTAAAATAATAATAATTAATAATAATATAAGATTAAAACGTTTATTTTCTCTTCACAAATGATCGTTCTTAAAGTAATAAAAACTATGTATATGATTTTTTTTTTGAAGATTCATTTGTGAGATACTGGTGTCTGAGCTAGGCGTAGGCCTGTGTTTCAGATCGCCAGGCTCCCAACCCGCAGGTACGTACGTCGAAAAAAAAAATTCAAAATTCAAAAACATTTATTCAGTTTAGGCTACAAGTAGCTCTTATGAATGTCACTATGCCATCGGTTCGTAAGTCTACTCTGGGCGGGAGATCTTGCACTGAGAAGAACCGGCAAGAAACTCAGCAAGTGTCCAGCTCTTTTCTCCCTTACAGCGTCAAAAATATTGGAAAATGCCCTATCATAGCAGGACACTTTCCATTACAATAAACACAAAAAATATAGAAGACAACCACAACATGTAAAAAAAACACAAAATTAAAAAATATACGTTAACAAATTTGCATCAGGTAACAGTTGCAATTTCCACAATGTCATACAGTACCACTAACAGTACTATCGTAAAAGTAAAAAATTGTTTAAGAAAAACAAAGTCAAATTATAGTGAATAATACTAAAAATAAGATAAGTATGCGTGAGCAGACCAGCCTCCACAGGCGGCACCCGTTCACGAGTATGACATATGAATCAGCCATCGCTTCGCTCAACCATATTTTAGGGAACGTAACGACCCGACGCACACGCCACCACCGCAGAGACAGTAAAGAGAGCATGACACACTCAAGATACTCTAAATAAAAACTTAGTGATCTATTTAACGCAACGCTGTTTGTTATCTGTAGGACACTGTTGATAAAGGCTATCATATCAGTATAAAAATTATATAAATTAATTTTATTATGATGATTCAAATAGAGTATAATGTGTTTTTATTATAACCAGGCTGTTTTATCATCTAAATATTCTTTTACTGTATAATAACCTTTTATGAGTAATAAAGATTTCACATGTTTTTTAAACTTATCTAAAGGTAAATCTAGTACAGTACTTGGTATTTTATTGTAATAGTGTATGGGGCAAGCCCAAGAAAGAACCAAGAACCTTTTGTAACCTGAACAGTGGCATTACAAGTTTTGTCTTATTTCTAGTATTGAAATTGTGTACGTCACCATGTTTAGTGAAGGAGTTGATATTGCAACGTACAAAAACTATACAATTATAAATAGTCGTTCCTTATTACTAGGCGATACAAGAAGAGTGTTACAATAACCTAAAATTTAATAGTAATAATAACAATAATAACACCTAAAGAGGCTCTCGCTGAAAGGTTGGGTCAAGGGTCAGATGCAAAAGGCAGTACTCCTTGACACGGCACGTATTGTCAGAAGGTTCCTCACTCTGCAGCCCTGACCACCGGTAGCTTGGGCCCTGCCTTTTTATATTAAAATATTGTAAAAATCTAGTTTTAAGAAAGAAAATAAATAAAGGAGACAATAATAAAGCTATTTTATTTACTAAGGTGTGTTGTCTTTATGTATTTATGTTTGGTACCTAGGTACATTGTTGTCAACACTTTTCCTGTTTGGTAACCATTTATTACGTTCGCGGGTGGTTACGGCTATTTCCGTCTAAAAAGAGTTTCGGAAATGACAGTATACGTCTATGACTCAATCAAAACCCGGGTGAAGCTGAAAATGCCCAGCGGCAATCAGCAAAATCAATAAAAAAAAGTGACTTAATCTTTAAAAACTATTTTCATAATTAAGTACGGCTACAGCATTCAAAAACCGATGTAGATATTGAGGAATTAGGTCTCACTGTAATTTTTGTTTCGGTTGGAAGACCACACGTGAAGCGACGTAACTACACGCTTCAAGGTGCCTGGTGCGAGTTTCATTCGCAATTCGATAACGTTAACGAAAACGAGAATTTGGATGGCAAAATTTAATTCTTCTCAATCTCGGGCATTTTCCAATATTTTTGACGCTGTAAGGGAGAAAAGAGCTGGTCACTTGCTGAGTTTCTTGCCGGTTCTTCTCAGTACAAGATCTCCCGCCCAGAGTAGACTTACGAACCGATGACAAAGTGACATTCAAAAGAGCTACTTGTAGCCTAAACTGAATAAAATTATTTTTCATCCCCCCATCTCGGAAAGAGTATTTTTGCTCTTCGATATCTGAGTGCAAAAGCCGTTTTTATCCGCTAGAGGATAAAGTAAATTGAATTTAGAACATCGTGTGCAATAAGTTTGTGAATTCAAAACATCATTAAACCTATTTACTTCTACATCCATGGTGCCGAATTTATCAGTACACAGGTCACTAACACCAACATTACAGTACCTAACAAAAATATTACACTCAACTTAAGGGGGTGCAGCGCGGACGCAAAAGAACGGCGCGTGGCAGTGGTGTGACAACGGCGCACGACAAGAATACGCACGCACACTTATATCTGTACAGAGTAGGCTGGTGATTTAATTAGAGCAATTTTTACTTTCGTAAAATCATAGGCGTTTGGGTAAAAAATAATAAAAGTCTTAATATTTTCATATTCATGTTTTTTAATTGAAAAATAAGACAACAGTGCCCTGCGGAATATCAGTACAAACATTTTGATGTCGGATCATTGTTTCATTTTTGCTATATTTACAAAGTTTCTGAAGAAATAAGTTTTTAGATATCATTACGTATTGTTTATGCAGTTTCCGGGTATTTGTTTCAAATTCCAAGACAATCATGGCCTTGTGAAAGGATCAAGCTAACCTACACTAGTCCTTTTAATGTATATGACCTATTCAGCGCCTAGCACCAGTGACTTAAAAACACGTAAATTTTCGAAATTCCGCGCGGCACCCCCTTAAGTAACTGTAGCAACGTTACTTTAAATTTTTCTTAATTATACCTAAGTATTATTTGTTATAATTTAAATATTATTCTGTAATACTTACCTATCATAATGTAGTAGTTAATACCTAAACTGAAATAAAAGTATCTTGTGATTGTAAATGTTTTTTTTTTTGCATTTAGTCATTTCCTCGCTGAGGTGGGATGAAAAGTTACGTGTTGCACTCGAGTGCAAAGATTTTTCACCTCGTGCTCTTTTGATTCCCTCGCTAACGCTCAGGATTCTAATTTTTGGATCACTCGCTTCGCTCGTGATTCAATTTTAGAATCCTTGGCTTGCTCGGTCATCAAAATTGAGCACGCGGTTAAAAAGCAACTTTGCACTCTTGTATAATAAATAACTATTGAATTTGACGATATTTAAATTTTAAGTCGCGTGGTCGAGTCCGGGCGAATCAGATCGGTTGGGGTTTGACGGAATTTCGCTCCGGTGCGATACGCCCGGTTAGGGTCTGAGGAGGAGGAGGAGGAGGAGGGAAAACCTCAGATGGCAACTCATTCCACAGTTTGATGGTATGAGGAATGAAGGTTCTCTGGAAGCGAACAGCGGCTCCAGGCTGATTGCCTCAGACGGCATTTTTAGCTTCACCTGGTTTTAATTCGTCTGTGAGAGATTGTATATTAGCGTGCGTTGCTCGCGAGCGTTTGTATGAAGCATATCTTCTGCAGTAAAGGCCCCTGCAACGTTAATCACGTGTAATCCATAACAATTGATTTTCAAATTCAACGAAGACGTTAACTCTACTTGCTCTTTTTGCTTCTGGGTCCCAAGTGCGATAGCATTCACCATTCGGTCACGTTAATGAAAACGAAAATTAGTATGGCATTGAAGCAGCGCTGTCTGGTGGAAAACGAGGAGAGTTACAATTTTGCCAAACAAATTTTCGTTTCAGTAAACGTAACCGAACGAATACGGATAGTAAACAAAACTCACACCAGGTACTCTGGGGATCTATTTTTGAAATGCACGTATGACATTGTGTTGTCGCATGCGACTTAAGTCACACTCGTCTTCCAAGTCGCATGACGCCGATTTTCCGTATTTTTGAATCGTTCGTTTCCGGTGCTGCAAACATAATACGAAATGTTGGATGTTATCCGTTCCACGCAGAATTTAGAGAAAACCGGTAGCAACCGCAATGAAAACGGATATTAAGGTGGGTGGACCATGGAAGGCCACTATAACGAATAAACAGTTTTTATTAGTTCATTTACTGGATAAATGAAAGAAACAAATTATTAATTGACACTTTGTTTTATTGTGTAACATATAAATTACTTTTTTTATTTCTAGATGTAATCATTATTTCTTAAACTTAACTTTTATAAAGCTCTTCCAAACGGCTTTGCAAGGAACAGGGCTCCATACAAGGCCAATATTATAAATAAGTCATTCAACTTAAAACTAGAATTGTAATAATCAAAATATCCGCTTTTACTAAAACTACATAAAAAGGTCTTTCATTTAAACGAAAAATTAAATGCTTAACATGTTATAATCTTCTTTAAAAAACTCAACAAACATTCCTTGAACACCATCGTATAACTAAGAATATATTAATGGAAATTATTCTAAAATTATAGTAATGAATGTTATATCAATAACAAATAAGTTGCCAATGCGTTTTACAATGAAATTATAATTATATTTTTTTAACTATAATGGCCTTCTTATGGGTCCGTTCTTTGTAAGGCCAAAATGTTCCTAAGAAGGCCAAACTAACAATTATCATCTATGACAACCTTTTTTTTAATAATAAAATAATAGACACTACAGACTTAAACTATCTTCATCCCATGTACTACCTCTTTTTCTTGGTTTTGATCCTGACATTCTTGAAATCTGAAATTATGCGTGTAAATTTTAATCATCTGTTCAATTAACGACTTATTCTAATAGCAATATTTACAGACATAACCTTTTCATAAAAGATATTTAAAGATATATCAGTAATATAATAATTTTGAAAGAAATGTCTATTTAGTCTAAGTTAGAAAGTTGAATAATCCTTATAAATAATAAAATTATAAACATAAAACATTGTTTCAACTTTCCCTGTACCTACGTGTTTATAACTAAAAACTAAGTGTTCATATTTTCATTATTTGTGAATGTTCCTAGTAAAACCCATGTACCCTAGCAAGGCCAACCGTCAAATTTTTGATTGGCCTTATAAAGAACCACCGGCTTTCATAGGAACACTACCGATATTTTAACTAAAATCGAAGTAATTTTTTTTCTTTAGTACTTACTATAAAAAAATCCTTATATGACAATTTACAGTAAAAAAAATAGGATAATAATAGGTTATTCACATAAAAACTTACCATTTGCTGAGCGCGCGAATTACAATTTTAACATCGACGACCGAAGTCTACAAAGCAAGGGACCCCACTGCCAAAATAGCAACGCGAGCGACTCGCCGCCGCGTCTGTGTTCTTGAGTTTGATGGAGCTTTGTGTGAGTGGAAGGAATTTGTCATCACATGACTATAACTATGACTTTTTTATAGTTGGCCTTCAAAGGAGCATGGCCTTTCATGGTCCACCCACCTTAATATCCATGTTTCTATTGGCTGTAAAACAAAACCTTTGCTTTTTAATAGAAAAGACTATCAACAAACCACCAAACGAGTGACATATGACATTGACACAACGCATTGATTTTGACGGTTATTCTATCAATCGCTTTGTATCGCTCGACTGCAACGAGTGGGTGAGGGCACTCGTTGCGGTCGAGCGATTCAAAAATATGGAAAGTCAAATGTTGAACGAAAATCAGTAGAAACCAAGTGCTCGACTCGAGGCGAAGGAATCAAAAATAAGCCCCTGGACTCCGCTTAGTTCTTCTTATTAATATCCGGTGGAGGGGAGTCTTGCCTTCTCAAATATATAACAAAAGGTCGAGTTTGCAGGTAAAACAAACGGTAAAAAGAGAAGTCCATTACAGCCACCCATTTGAGTGTCCTCCTTTGGAATCAATATAACATATAACAATCATATTAAAAACATCGGCAATATGTTTCTGTAAGCGTCGTATTCAATAGCATTGTAATTAGCGCTATCACACCGCTTCTAAATAGAAATGAAATGCTGAGCGTTGGTAAGCTACACTTGAGAACGGCTACTACTGGACTAGGGCATATGATACTCTTTACGTATAATAAACTAGCGGCCCGCTCGCGACTTCGTCCGCTTGAGTGAACACCTATCCTATAGAACCCGCAGCAGCGCCACCTATCGGGTCCAATTATATGCATTATACATATAAACCTTCCTGTTGAATCACTCTATCTATTAAAAAAAATCGCATCATAATCCGTTGCGTAGTTTCAAAGATTTAAGCATACAAAGGGACATAGGGACAGAGAAAGCGACTTTGTTTTATACTATGTAGTGATAAATATGTTGTTAAAAATAAATAGTTAATATAAAAGAACACATTAAAACACCAGTTAAAGCTTCCAACACACATTTTTTTATTTATTAAAATCAGTCATTCTATTTTTAATTGAACCATCTTATACTGTTAAGGTTTACTCATTAATTTTACAGTAATAAAAGTAACTCTAAAACTTGACATAATAACTAACGAACATTACAAACTATTTTTAAATGACCATAGTACATATATAAATTTTCACGATACTTTACAGCAATACCACAAGAGATCTTACCCCTAGCTCCTTCCGAATAAAAGTGAGTCAGAAATGGCGCGCATCGCCTTTTTACGTACACCCACAAATTGACCATTAACAATTATAGAACACACAATGCAACTTTGGCGACAACATTAATTATAAGTATAATAAATAAATGGTTTGGCATTTAACAAAAAGCATTTGGCCTTCGTATCATCAGATTCTGATAATGATATGATGATAAGGCCAAAGATGGAAGCGCACTTCACCCGAAATCCTCAACTACTGAGGCACTGGCTATCTTATCTTCTCGCTAGCTGCCGGAACACCACCATGGCAATCAAGCATGGACTGCCTGATATGTAGCACAGGAAGGTAAGTATTTTTAGATGCAAACTGATTGGAGTTTATGGTCTGTAGGCCGCTCAGTGAATCCGAAAAAATAATTGCTCCCGTGAGAAATAACATACTTAATAGCTTCTAGGATAGCCACCAATTCACCAGTGAATACCGATGTATGAGGGGGGCATTTGAAGCTCAGGATATTGGCGTCTTTAAGAATCCATACTGCCGAGCCTACTGCACCATTAATCGTAAGCTTAGAAGAATCTGTGAATATCGTCGTCCAGTCATGCCAAAAACAATTGATGTTATTGTTGAAAAGCTCATTGGCCGCGGGCTGTTTTTTTGCAATTCCGAAATCAAGGACTATATTTGGTTGGAAAATTAAGGCATCATAGGGAGTGAGGAGAAACAGCGAGCAAAAGAAAGTTGAGTCAGGAAGATTGTTAAATGCGGAGGCTGTTTATCACACATGGGATAGACTTGTTTAACCAGAATCCATTATTAGAAATCAAAGAGGAGAGTTCACAAAGTTTGGGTATCAGAGGATGATCAGAGAGTGAAGCTAATCTGTTTTTACAGTCCGTTTCTTTTGAAACGGTCAGCCAGGTATTGTCGCCGAAGAGCAAGGAGGGAGTCCGCAGCTTCTACTTGAAGAGAGTTAGTCGGGGAAAATTTCATAGCTCCCAGGATAATTCTAAGGGATTGATACTGTATTTTATCCATTTTGCCTTGCTACAAGGTTCCAAGATAAAGTATTTACCACACAGCAACAAATGCGATACAAACAAAATATGAAAATTATGGAAAATGGCGTGCAACTTTTTTTTTTTGCACGCACCAAATTTAATGTCATTGATTATATAGCCATACAGCCTACTTCAAAATTATAATTTTAGTGATAAAATGCAAATATTTTATAACAAATCATTGGGAATTATAGATTATTTCAAATTACTTTATTTTTTTAAATTTAATTTCCATGGGGGCCGGAGGTCAAGCAGCTTGTTATATAAGAAGGCTGCCAGCTATCTTTGCCAACGTATTAGCTTCGCTATCCAAAGTGGTAATGTTGCCAGCATTCTTGGGACCGTTCCCATGAGCCCACAGCTGGAGGACATTTTTTATTTAAAAGTTTTGTTTTTTATTTTTTGTCTTAAATTAAGTGTTATTCTTTTGTTTTTGTTATTCTTTTCTTAATTGGATTCGAATAAAATTTAATTTGATAATAATATATTTTTTTTATTTATTTCAAAAATTTAAATGGATTTTCAGCGGCATAAAACCTCTGTGTTGTTACAAAAAAAAACTGTATTACCCGGTTAAATTGAAAATGCTCTGTTTACTCGCATATAATTTGCAGTTAGGTACTAACTTAACTTTGTAGGGATAATTCTGTTATGCACTAGTTTGTAATATTATTACGCACGTGTGTGTTATAGTTCAGTTTATGGTTCTAAGAACGATGTAATAAGGCTCACTCTACGAGCAAGTAAGAAATATTGTTTATTTATGTATTACTTGTAAGAAAAATTACTTTGACACTGGCTAAATGTGCTAATCGCACGAAGCCATCAACTAAAGAAAAAAAAAGATAATTCATGAACTCAAAATAATATTAGACTTCTTGGCGGCAAAGTGAATAGTCATGTCTGCGGTTTTGTTTTATTTTCTAAAATTTGTGTTATGTCGAATTATAATGTGAAATAATGGTGGATTGTTAACCGTTAAGTGTTCGTGAGTGTGCATGAGTGTTGGCAAATGAAACAAAACAGTGCAATGTCACTTTTCAAATTCTCTTAAGAAGTCCGCCCGAGGACTTAGTAAAGCCCCACATCTTTACTGAGATACTCGAGGGGTTGGGTGGTATATCATTTCTCACTTCTCATTTCTATTATCATTCATCATCATCATACAGAAAAGAAATATTGTTTATTTATGTATTACTTGTTAGAAAAATTACTTTGACACTGGCTAAATGTGCTAATGGCACAAAGCCATCAACAAAATGAAAAAAAAAAAAAAAAATTAGTTATTGTTCTGAGTTCACGAAGCCATAAAAATAATGATAATAATAGTATAGATTGCATTTTATATGTGTTACTGAAATATAATTATATAATTACTAAGCTCTTATGAAAAACTGAAATCGAAAAATTATTTTTCTTAAATTTTACTTACAATTAAGTAAAGCATAGTAAAGTGATGATTGATGATTATGATGATGATGGTTTATTAAGAGAAATTAATTAGGCATTTTTTTCAAGCTTTTGTTTACAACAACGAAACGTCTATTTTTTATTTTTTACGCAATAAATAAATAAATATTTTCTATACCTACTTACTTGTCTCGTTTTTATAGGTTTAAAAGACAATTTTATTCTCGAACTTGACAAATGTTCATTTAAAATGTGATTAATATATCAATAAAAAAGCTAAAATAAATTTTGTACGTATCTACCACCGACGTCTGTGGTAGCTACCACCTCAGAACAATAAGAACAAAGTATAGGTAGGTACCTACATTAAACTTACTCTGGGTTTTAGAATTGCTATAGACGTTATTTACATAAAATGACATAAAAGCCAGCTACATTATTTTCTTTAAAAATTATTCAAAAGTTTCTTTCTTTCTGATACTTTATATTTTTAAACTTCATTATCATCATCATCAACATCATCAGCCTACACACGTCACACGGACATAGGTCTTTGGTAGGTAGGTAGATAGGTATTTGTCTCCAAGTGCACGCCACTGAGCACGATCCGAGGCCGGCTACTATCAATTATTGACATTACATATTTTGGTGTTGTCAGATTAAATATTTTGTTCATTTTCTGTTGGCAGTTGTGCCGTGTACCGTGTGCTGTGTGACTGGTCTTTTTTCTAAAGCTGCGTTCAAGCAAACATAATTATTTATTAGCGAAGTTTACTTCTAGTAAACTTAACTTAGTAGTAAAAGTAAACTTCGCTAATAAATAATTATGTTTGCTTGAACGCAGCTTTAGAAAAAAGACCAGTCACACAGCACACGGTACACGGCACAACTGCCAACAGAAAATGAACAAAATATTTAATCTGACAACACCAAAATATGTAATGTCAAGTTCTTATTGTCGCAAAAATTTCAGTCATTATTTTCGTATTATTATTACGTGATACAAATAGCCTGTAAAAAAATATCAAAATTGATCCAAAAAAACGACAGTCGTTCGAGCGCCGACCGTCCACTATTTCGGTCGTGGTCGCCAAAAAATAGTGAGTGCTAACGTGTGTTAAGGCCAGCCTAAATGAATAATGTCGTTGAGGTCGAAAGCCCTGGCTCTGGTGGAGGTGCTGTTGAGGGTGCCTCCTCTGTTTGTGGTGGATGAGTTCCTGAAGATCAGCCTGGGGCTGCCGGTGTCGAGCGGCGAGGAGGTGTCGGTGCTCAGCAACTTCACCATAGACCACATCGACGCGACTGATGCGGACGCGAGCTACTACGATGCCAACTTCTACAACGCCTTCTTCTTCACATTCCTCAAGTTCCTCATCTGCTGTTTAGGTGCGTATTGGCACTGGTTGCGACACCATACCACTTGCCGTTTCCTTGCCCAATGTTCTTGCGACATATCACTATCTCTGCACAATGTCACTGTGTTCATGTTTCCTATATTTCTACCAGTTCATTTGCAGTAGGCATTTGTAATAATCTTTGCAATTCATAGAAATTTAAATGAAACATTTCATACAGAACTACTAGAATTTATTTTACATACTATCCTCTCCTGAAGTTTGTGACCCTCTTTGCGTCATATCAATGTGTTTGTGTAAACATAAGAAAACAATAAATTTAGGTTAGGTTAATAATTTGGACCTATAACATAATGATAAGCTTAGTTAATAGCTTCATATAGTACACCTTTGATAATATTATTATAATAAATTTTATTATGATTTAACTTTTGAAAATGGACATCTAATAATTGTGCCCTACATAGCATCCTTGATCATGGCGCATGCCACTGTGCCAAAAACTTTGATACTGAGAAGCTACAAAAACATAGTACATTAAATTATCTCATTATTAATATTATTTAAATAAAATATAATTTCAAACAAGTTAAAGAAAATAGGATAGGATATAGGCTGATGATGATGAAAGGAAATAGAATGATGGGAGATAAAAAAAGGAAATCTTAAACAAATAATTGTATTTTATTCTTATTGAATTGTTTTAAAGCATTTGGGCTTTACTAGGTTATCATTTTAACTTTTAATAGGTACATTAAAAACCAATTAAAAGCCATCAATGACATGTTAAGTCTACATGCAAAACCACTTGTTTTATACATAAATGGAACAAATCATAATTTATTTAATTAAAATGAGCCAAATTACATGAATATTATATATATTATATATTATTTATAAAATAATTTGACATTGTGAGACTATTGACTCTTATTATTGAACACAGGACCTTCAATCCTTCAATATGTAGTTGTTTAACAAATTAAGAAATAAGAAATTAAATAAAAAAGAAAATGATTTGCCTGTGACCACGGAATACATATATCTGTGCCTGTGACTCATTAAAATTAGTGAAAGTGTACTGTTCAGGCAAGGATAAAAAACAAACACAGTATGATATAAATGATTTATAAATTAAACTTAAACTTTTAATAATTTTTATTGGCAATCAAAATATGTTTGAAATTTGGAGACTGTCTCTTATCCCTATGTGACCTCCACCCAACCACCCTTTAAATTAATGAAGAAATAACTCCTATACTATGATTTGTTACGTCTTCTGCCTTCACTGTATAAAATACTAGCTGATTTTGTGCCACATTTTTTTTATATAGCCTATGTTACTCTGCGCTAATGTAGCATTCTAATGGTAAAGGATTTTTTTAAATCGGTTTAGTAGTTTTTGAGTTTATTTGTTTCAAACATACATCATACATACATACAAAAATACAAAGGTTTCCTCTTTATAATATTAGTATTAATTAATTTAATTTTCCAATACAAAATGATTCGTTTGTTTTGTTGTCATGGACACCATTGATATATATTTAACTCAATGACGGAAACTTTTGAAGCGGTACGAAGCCCACCGGCTCAGCTAGTGTTACTATAATTGGATGCAGTCTAACTTGATATTAATATTATTTTAATGCAGACCTTGTCACTAATTTCTTATGATAATTGGAGATGTCTAATTGAATTTCTCCTTAACTTTATTTCTAATCTTCTTGTTGATATCAATATAGTATATAAGGCCTAGGTACTGTCACTATCTCTGTTTAATATAGGTCTAATAGCCATACAGAACTCATAACCATCACTATATTCGAGAAGAAACCTAATAAATAAATAAATAAAGAAACTGGTTCACACCTATGTCTACTGCTAAACAGCAGTGTAAATGGTATGAAAACCAGTTAAAGTAATGTAAAGTAACCAGTACTGGTTGTTGACATAGAGGTAGAGACCTTAAACCAGCATAGAATGTGTGAAGAAACAATCCGGAGTAAATTAAAGTTAAGAAGATGTAAGAATCATAGCAAGTAACAAGATGTTATCTTTGCCTACCCCTAGGGTTGCCAGGTCGCCAAACCTAATAGCCGGACAGACAGCCTGTTTGGCCTTGGACATTTGGGTAAAAAGGCCGGACACCCTACATTATTGAGAATTTGTGTCTCAGTATTAATAGGTACTTACGACAAAAAATTGTATGTAAAATCAAGCTTTTTTGATTGTTACCATTAATGAATTTCGAATGAAATATTAATAAAATCGAATGCCAAATCAGTCTAAGTACTTTATTGTTAATCAGCCAAATAAAGTCATCAGTCAAGAAAAGTAAAAATTCCAAAAACCAGACAAGACGGTTTATTTTGGCCGGACACCCAACAAAAAGCCTAACTATGTCTGGCTTTATCCAGATGCCTGGCAACACTACCTACCCCTATGGGAGACAGGCGTGACTGTATGTATGACTGTACACACGCCTGCACATACTCCAAGACACCATACTCGTAGAACAAGGGTACGAAGAACCGGTTCACACGCGCTCTATACCAGGTACAGACATGTACCTGGGCGCTTCTCTCCTCCTCCACGGCCCGGTCTACCCGATCCGAGGTCCGAGGTCCGAATAAGGGTCATATGGTGTTCCTTCATATCACATCCACAGTGCTTTCTTTCTGTTAGTGACTTGTCAAGTTTAATTAATCATAATTATATCATTGATGTTTATATTATTATAATATGATATGCAATACATTACTAGCTGCTATTGCATGACTGCCAGCGTCATTGTATATTTTCCTGGGATAATAATATATAGCCTATATTACTCATGGATAGAGTACCTACTTACCTAAGTAAATTAATTAAATAATTTTAAGAAATGGGTTAGTTACAGATTAACAAACAAATGTAATACTATTAATATTAGGAATACTACCTACTCGCACTAGGCGTTCTGGAATTGTGCTCTCGGCGAAACAACGGAACCGTAAAGTTTTTAGGTCTCAGAAAATTTTGTAGACCACATCATCGTTGAATGAAAAAATATTTTGCGTCGCGCTCTCGCATTCGTTACGCTACGCGTGCCTAATGCCTTGCAATTTATGCCTGAATCATTCCTCGCTACCTATTTCCTGCAAACTTACAATTTTTTTCTTATAATGTGTTTGTGACCAACGCCTTTTATGAAAGAAAAGCAATACAAGACTACAGACGTTTTTTTACTGTTAAGAATATAATAGAATCAACCTACCTATTTAACTTAACTACTATGGTTTTATAGAAGTTTATTAAAAAGTCGTATATTACATGGTTCACTTAGGAGTATATAATTGTAAAACCTAAAGCTGGCGGTTCGCGCCGCGACCGCGACCGGAGACCGAGACCAGAGACCGAGACAGCAGACCGCGACCGTCACTTGACGTTAGGCAATGTATACGCCTCTGTCTCCTGCCTCTGTTTCGTTTGCTAACTGTGTCAAGTGACGGTCGCGGGCTCCTGTCTCGGTCTCCGGTCGCGATCGCGGCACGAACCGCCACCTTTAGAGCTTAAAAGAAGTCCATCAGAATTAGCTTTAGCTAACACTTTTTCCTTAGCTGGAATTCGTAGACCTTTAACTTTTCAATCACGCCATCATCAATGTCAATGTTATTGCTACGGTATATTAATACGAATAATGTTTTTAAAATTTCCATTTTGTGTTACTACCTATAGGAAATATTGTAAGGCAGTGGAATTTTAAGAAACTATTAGGTACTATACGGAATTACATTTAAACGGTGACCTTGTTTTGGGAAGCGCTAGAATTAGAAAACATGTTTGCTCTCAATTTCCATATATTAAAAGGTCGGCAGACGGTTAAGCTGATACTCTTGATCACACACTTATTTTGAAGATATGTGCACGCGTCATATCGTCTTCCGAAGCTCAAAATTCAAGCTCGGAGTTACCTAAGTACCTACCAGTGCATTTATTTTCTTACTGTTTCATAGCAAACTTTGTGTTTTGTCTGTCCTCGGATTTCTGTCAGTTATAGAGTAGGTAGGTAGGTATATAGAATTGCTACTAATCGTTTTACATATTAGTAATTGATTTACGATTAATAGTTTTACAGCAGCTGCACACGAAAAAACAAAAACAAAACCAAAAACTTTGTAGGTACCGCTTTTTACGAAAATTACGACGAGGAGTATGAAATTTCGCACACTTATAGTTTATATAGAGAAGGATTGCAGAATGTTAATATATTTTTTATGCATAAAAATACATTAAATCAATAAAAAAACATTACACACACTACCATGTATTTAACACACACGCTTATATACTCTTTTCAAAAATTTCAATACACTCTATATTTTAAATTTTTCATTGCTAAGGATACAATCCGTGCAGCCTTAATAAAATTACGGTCGAATTTCGACCACTAAGCGACCACTAGTAACAATAAATTAGTAAAGTACGTAGTTTTGAATTCAAATTATTGTACATGAGTACCTGGATGACCGAGCTTTGCTCATTATTTTTTTATAATGTTTTCTAAAAATGAAACCTAGCTAGATCGATTTATCGCCCCTGAAACTCCCTGCACACTAAATTTCATGAAAATCAGATTATTCAGATAATATAATAAGACAAATGTTAATATAGCAAATTTTTTATTTTGGAAAATATTATATTCAAAAAAAATATTAGTTCAAATTGTCACTTCACATACTTAGGTACTCAAATCAAGCGTAGACAAATGATTATTTTTGCTAATACAGGAATTTCAAATATAAGTAAAACAAACAGATTGCAGAAAATAGTATGTATTTAATGAATAATAAAATATAATAATTATATTTCATAAATCATGTGGGTTAGTTTAGGTTAGAACAGTGACCATTAACGCGCGAAGGCGAGCGAAAGGAGCGAGCGAAGCGAGCGTGCCGCTGCAGCGGCCGCCGAGCGCTAGATCGCCTCTATTAATGATTGAACAGTGATGTTTCTGTCGTACAAGCACGCAACTAAAAAAATAATTAAAACAAACTACCCAAAGTTAAAGTTTAAATTAACAAAATATAATCATAAGCTAATTTGTATTCTATGCACCACTCAAATTGTTTTGTAAATCGTAGGCCATGCAATATTTTTGGAAGAGTAAGTTGTGCTAAATAAAACATTTGATTAAATAATATTTGGTTACATGAAACATAACCAATCAATTATTTGTTAAACAATAATATGCCAAAAAAAGAGATTTGCTAACTAAAAATTTGCAATAAGTTGTTTTGACAAATGTTTTTATGCCAAATGAAAATTTGGGTAAAATAGTTTGCGATGTGATATTTTGGGAAATGTTTTTTGGCCAAACATTAGTAATCCAGATTATATTTTATAATAACATATAGGTACATATATACAAGAATTGCTCGTTTAAAGATAGATTAGATAAAGTCTAAAAATTTAATAACTGATGGACATGGAAAATAATATTCGGTAGCATTCGGAAACGTTCACGTGATGCGCGGTCAAATAAACAGACAAACCAGCAAAAATATAAAAACTGTTGGAACGTGTTCTGTTATCGATTCTAAGTATCCCCAGCCAACTTTTTTTCGAATATCATCCATGTACAGACTTTCGAACCTCTTTAGCTTTATTATATGTATAGATTATAATTTCATCTTACGTCACGGTACTATTGGCAGTTTCAACAATAACTTGTTTATTACTGATGTTTCAATTTATTCATGAGCCAATTCAAATTCTAGAACTGTTGATTTTAATGTTAACTGGTGAAGTTGATACGACCGGCAATACGACTTTGCAAAGTGTGCGCGTCGTATAGAAGTCTCATAAAGCACGCAACAGCAAACAAACAAATAAAAATGTAAAAAAAATATATTTGTTGCTTTTTTTTTGACGTATTGTATGCAGGTATGGTATGGTATGGTATGCAGGTTCAAATCCTGCTCGTGGAAATTTTTTCAACATTTGTGTTTTTGTATTGTAATTTCTTTATATTCTTTATGTGAATCAACAGTGTCAAATCACAAGTAGCTATGCAGTTATACATTAGTTACCACTGACAGATTCACACTAGCAGAAATTTTTCTTCACAAAAAATGCGAATAAAGTATATTCGGTTATGCAAAAAATGCCAATGCACCACGTACGTACTCCATGCTAAAAATAACTTCAAATTGGTTTAAAACTTATTCAATGTCGTTTTTTAACGCCAAATCTCAAGCTCCAAAAGTAACACTGTATTCCGAAGAATACGATCCTTTATTATCAAAAACGTAACGGCACTTTTTTATATGACACACACACACGGTATTTATGACGATTTTCATTCGTGGACTTAACCTCGATAAAAACCGATGATGCTGTTTTGTTTTTTTTGACAGAATTTAAAAATTGTCTGTGTGTAAGATTTCCTTATTTGGGTCCATGTTATCTAGCTGTCTGCGGGTGTGATATATATGGCAGAGTTGCCCTTCTTAATTAATAATTAATTAGGTTTATGTTTTTTTGTGGTGTACAGTCGCGAGTATAAATACAATGTTGATATCCCTTATACAAGTTGTTTTCAAGTGGTCACATATATTAGACCATATGACTTGATTTCAAGGATGCCTTTGTGCATTGTCAGTATAGTGGGACAGTACAAATAAGTTAATTGCTTTGCTTGCTATGTTTTTTATAAACTCCGTTAGTTTTAAACATGAAGAAAGCTTCTCAGTACGATGTCTACTTTCACTTTTGCTAGTTTTATAAAAATAGATACAACTCTAAATATTTGAGAACTTTAGAATTGCTCATAGGTAATTTCTAATATTTGTACTGCTAAATGGGCTTTATTTAGTTTCTCGTCAAGTGAAAGCTAAGAAACTCATATGATCTATGATTTGCCCGATTTCCCTATGTGGGAAAGCCTGGCCCAGCACTGGGCCATATTATTTTGTAATGAATACACTGCGCTCGGTGTGTTAGTGGTGAATTAGTCCTACCACTAACCAAACCGAGTACACAAACATGTACCCCCACTGAGTATCGAACCCGGGACCTCTGGGCCTGAGACCGGTCTTATTCCCTTGACCACAGAAGCAGTTAAAACAAACATTTGTATTTTGAAAGTTTTGAAATTTTGAAAATACAAATGTTCCAAACAGTCCGAGCGCAGGCTCTGTTGTTGTGAGATGCCGCGTCCGTGAGAGAGCGCGCTATGTGAGCGTTGCTCGAGCGCGTCATGTATGAAGCTTTAATTTTGCCAGTATTTTAAAATTATCAAGATAATAAAACAGCTAAATAATTATCACAATATTTATTAACATTGTTACTCATAATATTTGTTGTATTTTTTTACAAATTAATAAATACGTAATAATCCGGTTGATGATTGTAACAAAATATAAACTAGGTATATTTATTTCGAATATATTTTCTTACTTTGACAATCGATGCAGTAACTATAGGGATCTCCAAATCCCATAGCGAAAAGTGCAGACACGCACTCATGCGTACCTAGGCATGATGATACGGTACTGTTGGTAATAAACCTTTGTTGTTCAAATACAGATAAAACATCGTCATCGTCATCAGCTCATTTATGTCCCCACTGCTGGGGCACGAGCCTTCCCTATGGATGGATAGGGAGAACGGGCCATGAACCACCACGCGGGCCCAGTGCGGATTGATGGTTGTTAACGACTGCTAATGCAGCCGGGACCAACGGCTTAACGTGCCTTCCGAAGCACGGAGGAGCTCGAGATGATACATTTTTGGTCACCCATCCGATGACCGGCCTTTGCGAAAGTTGCTTAACCTCAGCACTCGCAGACCGGGCGCGTTAACCACTGCGCCATCGAGCTCCAGATAGAGATAAAACATAAGCAATGGCAATTCTTTGTTATTAACAGTTGATATTTATCTAACTACAAGAAAAATAATTAAGTACCAGAAAGAATCAATTAGCCTCAGGAAGCTCAAGTGGGAATAGAACCCACGACCTATAACCAGTCCAATGCTCTGACCGCTGAGTTACCGCGGCCCCAAAACAATTTTAATTAATAAATTACCTATAATTATAATCAACTAACCATACAGATCGTAACTTACCTTTTACAAGTCTAAAAATAAACGTAAGCTTACTAGTTTACGTTAATTTTCATTACTTTGCTTACCAAAGTATTAAAATTGTTCGGTTGCGCTATAATTATATAATTTGAGTGTAAAAAAAGAAGAACTTTGAGTTCGAGTGTAGGTATGTGGCTGAAAACGAGCGATACGTCCTCTCGTTGGGAAGACCCGTCGCGTACTGATCGGAAATTCGGAACAGTTTCACGCGCGCTATTATATATGTCACTTTTAGAAAATTATTATCAGTAACTAGATAAATTGTTAAGGGAAAAAATACAAAATGTAGGAGTAATACCTCTTTATTCATAAACAAATATAAATGTATTGATAAAATTGGCTAATACATGTAGAAACAAAGTTTAAATGTACTGATTTGGGCAGTTTTGATTTTTTTTTTCTGTGAAAAGTAAAGCGAATTTTGTAATTTGGCCTCTATACGTAACTTGTTGATAATAAACCCTTTAAGGAATAAAATATCATAAAGTAAATTTTCATTCTATAACAGCTTTACTCGTAATCTGCGTCAAAAATGCCTCTGCTGACCTGGATTTTGAAAAATCCATCATTTAAAAAAAAACTGTTGATAAATTATTTTATTTCACTCTAACTCTAACTCTCTCTCTCTAACTTTAAATTAAAGAAAGAAAATAAATAAAGATGATAACAAATACAAATAATTTTATAAATTACACTTACAATTACACACACACACACACACACCCCCCCACACACACACACACACCCCCTCCCACACACACACACACACACACACCCTCCCACACACACACACCCTCCCACACACACACACACACACCCTCCCACACACCCTCCCACACACACACACACACCCCCACACACTCACTCACCCCCCCCCACACACACACACACACCCCCTTACACACCCTCGCACCCACACAAACACTGGATAATGTCAATGAAATAATAAATTAAGCATATTCACTAAAAGATGATTTTAGTGAATATTTTGAATATTAATTTCTTTTTTTTTTTGTAATAAACTCAAAACTCAATTATATACATTATGTTAGTAAGCTAAGGAAGAGCGGGGCCTCCTGGTACAGGTATCTTGTATACTTAACAGGTTGGTCCCAACCACTTGTAAAATTGTAATTAATGTAAATTGAATAAAAAAATATTTTCATTTTTCATTTTTCTCTAACTTCCTTGTTTAAGACTTCTTCTTTCTAAAAGCGACCGACATTTACATCAATGATTCTCCTTGTAAGTATTCCAAAGGAATCTCCTATGAAAAAACGCATATTCATTGATGTTTTGTCTGAAATGGGATGCACACTCTTAATGTAGATAAAAAAATTGTAGCTTTGACCATATTTTTCACAAATATATAAATGTAGGTGACACGAAGTTCACTGGGTCATCTAGTATAATATAAATATATTTTAGAACGAGCTTTGAACAATATTTGTGAAGTGGTTCTAGAATATTATTTATTTTTAGAATTCTAAATATAACACGCGATTCACGACACATATTAGCATACAAAACCATTTAACTATTTACGTTACCTATACATACATAACATAATATTTTTAATTGATTTCTATTGAATTAGTTTCTCATATGACAAGACAAAAAATGCTTTCAAAATGCTGTCGCTAAATGGCGCTGTTTCGATCTCATTCAAATAGTAGCTATGTTTAAACACAAACGAATAGTGCAGAAATCTTAAAGTCACTCCGTTTTACGTATCACAATACCTACCGCACCACCATCACACAGCTTACAAAGCTGCGTGTGGCTGTATCATACATCGAGCCTTCCCTATGGATTATGTCGCAGTCGGATTGCATAATCCGCCGCATTACATTACGGCTAGCCGTTATCAAAAACAGGGCCGTTTTGAAATACGGCGGTTCAACGATTATAGGGTTATGTGGGACTCACCCGTTCACCTTTCCACACCCATTGACAAGGAGAGAAGCCCCAAGTCAGCTGCCAGAAAGAAGTCCTAGCTGGGAGGGCTTACTTACCCCTTACCACTTACCCACTTCTCCGATAAGCCTCTGCTTCATCAAAAGCCACCTAGCCTCTAGGCTCTCTAGCCACCTAGGGCTTTTGATGCATAGCCTGGGTTTACGATACCAAGCCGAATTTGGCAAGGAGGATGGAAAGTGTCCTTCGTTGCCGGTTCTTCTCAGTACAAGGTCTCGAACCGACCCCGAACCGATGGCTTAGTGACATTAGTGCTAATTTGTAGCCTTAACTCAATAAATTATTTTGATTTTAATTTGTTTAGTGACAGATCTATGCCTGTGATTGAAAGACACATTCGCTAATTATAAACGAGTACCTACCTACATGCCTATATTTACAAAATTACTAGTAAAAATACACTTAGGTACAGACACCTGCTTGCATATCAACCAATGAGACTGCGGTATGTTCAGCCAGCGAACAAACAAAGTCAAACAAAGTCAACAAAAATACATCTGTAGTCCTGCTTTTAGCGATTGCAAACAAAAGATATTCTAGACAGCTTTACATAATTAACACAGATTGACTGTAAGAAATTGACATGGTGTATATTCCCAAATTCAAAGTCATTGCATGACAATCAAAATATTTGATAAAATTTATAATCTAAACAATATGCTACATCATATGATTACTAATGATAAGTCGTCACAGTAGTGATATTGCTATTTGATAGCAATTTATTTATAAAATGTTCATATAATTTTTAACGCAAATTTTTTTGTGAACAAATTACAAAAACACAAATACACAAATGTTGAAAAAAAACACAAATGTTGAAAAAAAACAAATGTTGAAAAAACATTTGTGTTTTTGTAATTTGTTCGCAACAAAATTTGCGTTAAAAATTATTTGAACATTTAAAAACACAAATGTTGAAAAAAATTCCACGAGCAGGATTTGAACCTGCACCCTTCTGACATACCGAGTCAGGTGCTCTTCCAATTGAGCTATCGTGGTGGTCTAACCAGCCCGCCGAAATTATTCAACACTTTTAGCAATTTATTTATTTGTTTGTATTAAAACTTTTGAGTAAATACAACATTTTGATTTTAAACATTATCAGATTTGGATATAATAGAAACATAATATGTTAAAGAACAGAAGATTTATGGGGATTCTCTGTAACAGTTTCGGAGCCTATAGAAATAATAATAATAATAATAATAATAATAAAATCCTACAATCACACCAATTATCTAGTCCCAAGAAAAGCTTCCTTAAGAAACTCGTTATATGGTTAACTAGACAACGGATAAACATACTTAATATACTTAAATACATACTTATTAAATAATCGCAACAAAAGCAGGAATCTAAAAAAGATGTATTTATGTAGGTTCATTTCCAGATTTAATGAAGCATAGTAAAGTGACTCCCATTTTTATATCTGGAAATGCATCAAACCCTGCTACTAAACTAAACTAAACTATAGAGCGGTTTCAATTTTGCCAACACTAAATAAATAAGTTCAAAAAACGTTTAAAATATCGATTTAAACATTTTGACATTGATGAACTTGAGTCCTTGACAAGTCGACGTTCATATAAAGATCAAGTTCTGCTCTATAAGATCATACATAGCAGTGTAGATTCACCTTATTTGCTAAGTAAAATTGCTTTTAGGTGTTCCAGACTGAGCGCTCGCCACAAGCACACACTTTGTACCAGTTTGTAAGTCAAATTATAGACGCAATAGTTTTATTATAAGAGTCCTTAATGAATTCAATAGTATTTTTAAATTTTCTTTAGCACTTTTGTTCAACAGGTAGCTACAATGCTACTGTATTATATTTTTTAATTGTTTATATGTGTGATATAAAGCTGTATGTTTCCTTAATAAAATAAAAACATATATACGGATTATTGTTATGGGGCTCAGCAGCAGACATTGGTAAAATTTTCAATCTGCAGAAAAGGGCAGTCCGGTTTATATACCAGTAAAAGCCACGTGATTCCTTAGAGGACTTATAGATATTTTAACTTTACCGTCATTATATATATTTGTAAATATAATTTAAGCGCGTAAAAACCTACACCTTTATACCAAGAAAAACGAAGTTCACGGATTTAATATAAAGCACCAGAATAAATTATGTGCACTGAACCTCAGACTCAGCAAGAAAAGTAAATCTTTATTATAAAATACCTGACGATAATGTGTACAAAATTTGTATATTTATTTGTACTAGTGGTCGATAAAAGATCCGTGCTCGCACAACGTATCTATAAACAGGTAATTTGAATCCTTTAAGAAATATTTGTAAGTAACGTTTTGTCTTAGACTTTTTGATACTAATTTATTGTCTTTCTCCTTTTAGATTTTTCTCTTTAGTTTTAAAATTGATCCGATTAAATAATTTTACCTGTGGATTTCCTGAGTTTTTATGGCCATTAGGCCACAATCTTCGCGTCTGGATGGACTCCATTCCACTTAACATCAGATGGAATGGAGTCATTGGCCGAGCTATCTATAAAATAAAAAAAAATAAAAAAATAATTAGGTCAATTATCTTTGATAAGGTAAGAGTAACTTTTTACGAAATAATCTCGTTAACGACCATTTTTACAATGTTTTGCGAATGTAATATTTTGAGAATATAATATTATCAGAACGAAGCCATTTTTTTGTTGTCTAAATATCCGATGCGTCGCGAAGTTAATTATTACCTTATTTTTATTTAATTTTTAACTTTAGTTATGTATTGTTTTCGAAAGTTTACGCGAACACTACACATTGAAATGAAACAACTTTTACGGATCTACTCGCGTTTATTTTACATATTACTAGATAAACCACAAATACTCGCTAGAGAACAACGATTCATCCCTAGGATGATACGCGAGGCTATTGAAATTAAAAAACTTAATAGAGAAGATGGATGGAATTTACCGCCAGCTGGCCGCCAGCCTGGGATCCCATCACACAAAATATTAAATCCCAGGCCCAACACCATACTGCCAGACCAAAAGATACTGTAATCTCTATCAGCTTAAAACGGAACGCACGTCATTACTTTTAAATGAGGGTAGGTATATAAGCTACTAACTAATTATGAGACGACCAACACCTCAGTCTTCCTGTGACCACGGACCCTGCAAAGGGTTCGAACGTCAGGATAAACAATAATTAAAAGTAATGTGTAAAATAAACGCGAGTAGATCCGTAAAAGTTGTTTCATTTCAATGTTTAGTTAAATAGCAATTCTTTAATGTAGACGAGTGTATAGTGTCTGGACAAACCCATCAGGGTTTTAGATACTAAGGAGCAAATTGTATGTTTATTTTTTATTATATACTAGCTGACGGGCGGACTTCGTACCGCTTTGACAGTTTCCATGACAACAAAATAAACAAATCATTCGTCCGCTTAAGAACACCCGTATCCCATGATGCGACACCTATAGCAGCGCCACCTACCGGGTCCAATTGTAAATCTAAACCATTCTCAAATCCACTTGAACACACAGAAAATTTCATCCGAATTGGTCCAGCCGTTTAGAAGGAGTTCAATAACAATACACACAGAAGATTTATATATATAAAGATAACAATAAATAAAAAATTGCACATCAAGGATGTACTTATAGCGTAGTAGTAACAATCCCGTTAAAAATTACTCACAGTTAGTGACCTTGATTGTTTAAAAAATTATTTTCAAAGGTCGTTATATATTTTCAAGTTTAACCGATCTAGAACGTATAATTATGATTGTACTCTTCACCGACAAATTCAATGTCGGACGAAGTATGCTGCACGACCTTAAACATGTTAGCTTTTATTATATCTTAGAAACGTGATTCGGCTATTCAGTGCCTGATAACCTATTTATTACCTATTTAAAGCGTCTGTCAATCGTTTCGTGATTTTTATTTACATCATCTTTGACCGCTATGCAGATTATTTGTTGTTTCTCGAACTTGTACCTATGTTTTGGCACGCAATCACGCACTGTGTACAATCGACATCAAATTAATCGCTGCATCATATAGGTGGTTGAAGTGTCTTCGTATTAATAGTATATTTGTGACTGACACTGTCATCATTATTGAATTATGCAAATAGAAACATCAATTTACGCATTTAAATGTATTTTATTTAAATGTGAAAATTATTTCCTCTATTTAGTATGTTTTGATCAGTTCTATGATGACTGTATGAGAGTGTGCGTCATTTTTCTATGTAGTTAACTGCTTAATCACCTTTAGCCTATAAACATTCCACCGTTGGGCTCAGGCTTTCCCAGTTTCCACATGAACAATCATCATCATCATCATCATCTCAGCCAAAAGACGTCCACTGCTGGACAAAGGCATCTCTCAAGGATCTCCACAACGACCGGTTTTGTGCTGGTCGCATCCAGCAGCTTCCCGCGACCTTCACCAGATCGTCGGTCCACCTTGTTGGAGGCCTGCCCACACTGCGCTTTCCGGTACGCGGTCGCCACTCGAGGACAGTTCCGCCCCAGCGGCCATCAGTCCTGCGAGCAATGTGCCCTGCCCACTGCCACTTGAGCTTAGCAACTCTTCGGGCTATGTCGGTTATCTTTGCAGAACACTGAGGATCTCCTCATTTCTGATTCGATCTCGCAGAGAAATCCCGAGCTTAGCCCTCTCCATTGCTTTTTGAGTGACCTTGAGCCTTCTGATAAGGCCCATAGTGAGCGACCACGTCTAAGTCCCGTATGTCATCACTGGCAACACACACTGGTCAAAGACTTTCGTCACATGAACAATAGCACATGGCTTTCCATGTAACAACTAGCTATAATATTGTCATTTTATTGAACCTAATATTAATTATTAATTGGTATGTTCATGGTAAATGTTATGCACTTTTGTCATTGGGCACGGATATATTAAATAATATAATAATGAAACACTTTTATTTGCCTCTAACAAAAAAACAGTACTTATACAGAATAACATTCAAGCAGAGTACAGATTAGAGACAAAACGGTAGGTAGGTACATGTAAATTTATCATCTCAAGCTCCTCCGTGCTTCGGAAGGCACGTTAAGCCGTTGGTCCCGGCTGCATTAGCAGTCGTTAACAACCACCAATCCGCACTGGGCCCGCGTGGTGGTTTATGGGCCGTTCTCCCTATCCATCCATAGGGAAAGGTCGTGCCCCACCCAGCAGTGGGGACAAATGAGCTGATGATGATGATGATTATGTTTTCTATCTGTTGTCTGTAACTATCATCATCATCATCAGCTCATTTTAATGTCCCCACTGCTGAGGCACGAGCCTTCCCTATTAGATCAGGGGTTCCCAACCTTTTTTTGTCTACTGCCCACTGTAAGAATAAGTTATTTTTTAACGCCCTCCTTTTTAAACATACTTAAAAACCGCTAAGTACTTATAACTGATTATTGAAACGCAACTTTATAGTATTCGGACAGAGTATCTTTTATTGAAAATAAATCAAACATAATCAATTCTTATATAAAAACTAATGTGAAGGTTGAATCTGATGCTGTTCAATAAGTTTGTTGATATCAGGTTCCAATTTACTCAAAAACAGCCGCAAGTCGCCACGTTCGGTAACACGCAAACGATTTCTCTTTTTAGTAAGCAGCGTTGCCACAGCACTAAATCCACGTTCACACAAATATGACTATGGGAATGCTATCAAGAATCGTTGAACAATTAACCACAATCCAGGGTACAATTGCGGGATCGGTTTTTGTAGCCAAAATTCTTGATATCCATTTTTGAACTTGATTTTTATTTCTTCGTTTGTTGTCAATTCTATAAGTTCTTCTTCTAGCTGAGGTGACATTGCTGTGTTGACATTTGAAAACGGATCCAACACCCAGTCTGGTATTTCCAAGTTTAAAATGTCCTGGTATCGTTCGGTGAAGTCAATGTGGAGGTTTTCCAAATAATGGCAGAAGGCAAACAAGTCGTCGTTACTGCAGGATACTGATAAATTCGGAAAATTGTGAAACTCACGTCTGCCCATATTCTTTTTGTGCAGAAGCATATTGGCTGCGAAAGCAGCAACGACATTTTTTGTTTTAATTAAATTTAGTTCATCGCCTTGCAGTTGGAGGTTCATGTCGTTGAACAATTTATACAGGTCTGTCATGTAAGCTATATCATTCTTTGATGTTATGAGCTTGTTGCGCAGTTCTGTATCTTTAGTTTCCAAGAACTCTATCACAGAGTCAAACAGGTTGTAAAATCAAATCAGACAATTGCCTCTTGACAGCCAACGAACTTCAGTATGAAGCAACAAACGGTTGAAATCTTCGTCATTAGTAACACAAAGCTGATGAAATAATCTATCATTCAAAGAGCTGCTACGGATTTTAGTGACTGCTTTGATGACATATTGCAGTGATTGAAATAGTCGTTCACTTAAGTTTCTAGCAACCAAATGTTGTCTATGAATAACGCAATGTATAGCAAGGACATCTGGAATTTTATTCTTTAAGTACGCTATGAAGCCTTTATGGCGCCCTGTCATAGCCGGAGCGCCATCCGTAGCAACTGATATAATATTTTTCAAAGGAATCTCTTTCTCTTCACAAAACTTTTCCAATGTATTGAATATGGTTTCGCCTTTTGTATCTGTCTCCAAATTTCTGGCAAACAATAGTTCTTCACGTATTTTCTCATCTTTATTAAACCTCACGTAAGATAGCAACAACGCTTCATTAGTTGGTAAAGTGGACTCATCGAGCTGAATTGAGAATTGACTAGTCCTCAGATGATTGCACAATGATTCTTCAATGTTTTCAGCCATTTCATCAATTCGTCTTTGCACAGAATTATTACTCAAAGGAATTTTTCGGATAATATTTGCGGCCGGTTTATGAAGCACAGTAGTTATTACTTCCTTTATTGCTGGCAAAATTAACTCTTCTCCGATGTTGTGTGGTTTGCCTTTTTGAGCAATTAACAAAGAGATATTGTACGAAGCTCGAAGTCCGTCGTCATCTTGCTTAGCAGCCGCCGAAAATAGTTTTGATACACTTGGCTGAGTATTATGCTTTTTCTCTAGGTCTTGAAAATATGCTACATTCTTGTCTTTCTTATCTGGATGCATTTTATTCAAATGATCTTGCAGTCTTGAAGGCTTCATTGCTTCGTTCGAAAATGTTTTTAGACATAGAAGACACAAAGGCGACGACGGGTTTGTGGGATTTTCAATAAATCCGAATTTAATATATTCCGCAGAGTATTGCCGTCTCTTCTTTTTTACTTCCGACATTGTTTTGTTTTGAGAAATACGTAAGTGTTGAAATCAAGTACTGCTTATCTATTAAGCGCGAAACCACAAATGAAAATAAAATAAATTTACGTCGTTTATATAGGATTGCATAAGCAGCACGCACCAACAGGAATAAGACAAACGTGCATAAACTCGTTTATCTCATTCGACGCCCAATCGTACTCGACAAGCAAGAACAAGTATTATAGAACCAGCCGATTGATACAGGAATGTACAAATCGGATTATTTAACAAAAACTTGTTAAAACATGATTGCCCGCGGTCTATTATATCGAACCGAGTTTGAGCTATATCTTAATTAATATTAGTTGATGTTCACAAGATGTAGTCGAGAGTCGAGAGCTCAGTCGGTGTCTAAGAGTCTTCCTAGCTAGGTAGATGAAATTATAAATCAACCCCAAAGCCCTACACAACGCCCCCTTTTTTTTCTGGGTCTCTTACCGCCCTTTACGCCTGCAGCGCCCACAAGGGGGCGTTATCGCCCACGTTGGGAAAGACTGCTATAGATGGACACTATTCTGTAACTATGCTTTAAATCAATAAATAAAGGACCCTACTACGGCTACAACAAATTGGCTATGTGACAGATTCACATAATATAAGTCAATTTTATTCAAAAAAACTTTAGAAAAGTGCTTTTCAATCGTCCAAACATTTTTTTACCCACTAATGTAATTTTTATATTTGAATGCACTATTGTACACTCTGTGTTGGCAATCCTCCATCATTAAAATCAAGTCATCGCTTAATGGGTATTGGCTTAATCACCACGCTTGCTAAATGCAGGTTGGTGACCACAAACGCAAACTATGCATCGAAAAATCCGAACACACACTGCGCCCGACGTATTTTTTTACATTAGAATCCTAATGGATAGCAGCACGGTTGTGTGAATCCACAAATTGTTTGTTATTTCTGGTTCTCATTTAATAGCAAATTCATTGTCAATTCAATTTCACCTTGATTCCGCACTTACCCAACCTACCTAAGGTAAATATTCATTTTTAGGCAATCTCTTTACAGTCTATAGCGATAGCAGTCAGTCGTAATATTTATAATGAACGGTTGTTCGTGACTTTGTGTTTGTCTTTTCCCCTACTTGTTTATTTAGGAAGCTACTGTTGATTGTAAAAACTAGTTTAGCAAGCTAATTTTACACTAGCGACACTTGCTCGACATCGTCCGCGTTAAGTCCCGTATCCTGTGATCGGAGTTATTTGAACAATATGTATTATTTTTCAATAATTTGAAATTTGAAAAAAGTAACCTAAATAAAATGCCAATTAAACTAGTAATCTGAGACCGGTGGTG
>OY720045.1:3595027-3685312 GCA_963082485.1 Eudonia mercurella
GGGGGCAGATATAAAAATAAACATATATTTTAATAATATAAAATTATTAAAATAAATAAGAAAGACGTAGTCAGTTAGGTTAAATAATAATTAAAGATTAGTTAGCGGGGTGCCGAATGTGGGACTTGTAACAAAAGACTTCTTCTTGTGCACGCCATCATCGCCGCCGAGCACGATCCGCGCGCGGCTACTCTCATCCAGCTCTTGCCAGCCACCTTGTGGAGATCGTCGCTCCACCTAGTCTGAGGGCGGCCTACACTACGTAAATAAATAAATAATATACCTATCATATTTTATTTATTACCATATACCTAAACATATAAACTTAGATATCATTACAACGAATGTGCTGTTCGGCAATCATTCGCTTACCTATTACCACAAATAATATTATAATCCCATTGTCAGAATGTGCCGTCTATACAAAGACATTTAGCTACCCGTCTATACAATGAACTGGTTGCACTTAACATCGACTTTTTTCATGAAAATGCATGAATTTTAAAAAAATGTCCGGGAAATTCTCGGTTCGGCATCTCCCACTTATTAAGAAAACGTTGTCAACATTAACCTAGAATAAGTTTTCAGTTTGTTATATTTCTATTATTCACCATTCTATGTATATAATTAGTTTTTAATTGGATATAGTTTTAGATTAGGTAAACTTTAACATAGACGCTAATTATTAATTGTGATGTGTACACATGTTTTAGATAGGAATTTAGCTCTTATACAATTTGTCATGCTTTTTAGTTATTTTTTAATTTTTATCTGTTTTGTGTACCTACCTAATTAATAAATAAATAAATAAAGTTATAGTTACTACCTGACAGATATATTACTCCCATACAAATCCAGTAGGTAATAATTATCTGCTCTATACTCGTATTAGGCTACATAATGGACAGCAATCTAAAATTTGAAAAGCATGTACTTGATATTGTTAGAAATTGTTATTACCGGCTGAAAGTGTTATATCAGGTACGTAATTATATAAGCATAGAACTGCGAATTTATTTATGTGAGACTCTCATTTTATCAAAATTAAATTACGCTGATGTTGTAACGGGAACATGCTTACTAGCTCGTACTAAAAATTTGATCCAACGCGTTCAAAACTCTTGTGCTAGATATTGCTTCCCCATTCCTCGCAGAGCTTACATAACGCCTTATTTGAACAGAAACGACTTGCTTAACATGGAATCCCGTCGTACTTTACATTTTGCTTCGCTACTCTTCGGTGTTATTAAGAATGAAAGCCCATCGTATCTCTTCAATAAATTAAAGTTTACTGACCGGGCACGAATACCTGACCGTTTAGTTTGCCCTAAGTATAAAACAGCTGCTTTTAGAGGTAGTTTTAAATACGCTGCGACAAGTTGTTGGAATAACATTCCACCTCCCATCAGAAATTCTACAACTATTAAAGCTTTTAAAGTTAAATTTAAAGAGCATATTTTAAGTGCACAGAAATCTTGAACTCGCAGTATCATTTTATCTAATTAATATTATTACTTATTTAAAATTCATATTTATTCTTATTTGGTAGGTTAATATAGTTTTGTTTACGTAATTGAATCTTGTTGGTAAATTATTATTCGGCAAATTGTAAAAAAGCTGTATTTATTAAATAATAGTATGCTGTAGCTGTATTTATTAAATAATAACATGCTGTATGTAATTTTAAACACTGTCATGTAGCGCCTTTATATGTATTTCTTTTTATTGTTTATTTTTATTAATAATGGCATCCGCGGAAGACCAGCGTCGTGGGTAACACCAAGACATATGCTGAGCGGAGACCAGTTTGGTACAAGCACATTATATTCCTATTTTTTAATTTAAATATTGTAATGTAGTGTATTGTATCAAATAAAGATTTTTCTATTCTATTCTATTCTATTCTATTCAAAATCCAAATAATAATACTCGAAAAACTACTACAGACTCGCACATACTCGTAAATGATTATAATGCACATTAATAAAGAAAAATTGGAATTATAAAACGAAAACGAAAATTTGTATGGCATAGCAGCGAGCGCCTCCAGGCGACATACGAGAAGAATAAAACTTTTGTCATACAAATTTTAGTTTTCGTAAACGTAATCAAATTAAAACTCACCCTGAACCGGCACCGGCACCCTGGGGGCTTAGTGTGAGTTTTGTTTACTATCCGTATTCATTCGATTACGTTTACGAAAACGATAATTAGTATGGCATTGAAGGAGCGCCTCCTGGCGGCATACGAGAAGAGTTGAAATTTTGCCATACAAATTTCTCGATCGCATAGCGAATGAAACTGGCTAAGTGCCACCCAGAAAGGTAGTGAGAGTGAAAGTTGAAGGGATGGGTAAAGGATAAGACCGAAGAAAAGATGGGTAGACTGAGAAAGATGATAAGTACTTAAGTATATGGCAAAGAAAATGAGATAAACGAAATAAGATCGAGAACAGGACAGGCGAATGATGCCACTCGAAGATAAAAAAATAAAGATTGAGAATAAGAAAATGAAAGAAAAAAAATTTAAATAACAATAATGTTGCCATAATTATAATCAGCTGAAAACAGGATGCCTTAACCACCTGTTCAAGGAAAAAAGCAAGAAAGATAGGCCCCTAGAAAAAGTTCCAAACCTCGGTAGGGCCAAAAAACGGAATCGTTTCATTTCTTATAAAGTTTCGAAGATGCTTCTACTATGCCTATTTTAAAACTAACTGTGTGATGGCAAAGGATTAATTTAAATTAACAATTTGGACATGAGCCAAAAATCTCATTAATTGCGTTTGATGAAAGTGCTAACGACTTCTTGGCGGGAGTGTAAATAGTTATAAGCAATCTGTGACATTAATTTGTTCATGACGCGTTCCCATCATCTTTTATATATTTTACTTGCTTTTGTTCGCGGCTTTGCTCACGTGGGCTACATGACTTGTGTTTATCTATATACATATAATGACTTGTCCTGACTGATTCATCATCGCCGAGCCGAAACCGCCTGGAGCTAATTAGATGAAATTTGGACGGTAGGTTAGTTGAGTGCGGTAGGTACGTAGTCACTAAGAAAGGATTTTACGGAAATCACACTCTAAGGGGGAAAAATAGGGGGTAAAAGTTTGTGTGAAAATCCGTCGGTTTTGAAGTAAAATACATGAAAATTGGTATTTGGCTTCTTAAAAAGAAATAAAGAATGACGTGTCTCAGGAATTTTGTTTATTTTCCTTTAAATGAGTATAAAAAAAAGAAGGTTTTTTTAGGAAAATCGTTATTTTAAAGTATTATCTATAAAAATAAATAATTTAATAGATCTAAAGATTTTTCAATAAAAATAGATCTACGACAGGACAATTCATTAAATATATGTATATAGAAGATAATTCTTGTAAATATGGATGTTCTAAGATAGATTTCTAGCTGAAAAAAAGAGTCGTGTCGCTGAAGAAAAGGGTCTTAACTCTTAAAGCATATCATCGTTGCGATACCCATGTAACTTACCTGAGCACCAAACACCGGAACATCGGAGTTTGAGGCACTGGCTCTTGAGAAGCTTTTATGGCTGAAGAGAAGGTTCTTGGGGCATTTTATCATTGCGTTACGTATACTTTGCAACTGATGAAACATGACAGAAGTCGACAGGCTTCTGGGTGTCTAGTGTGAGTTTTGTTTACAATCCGTATTCATTCGATTACGCTTATGAAAACGAAAATTAGTATGGCATTGAAGTAGCGCCCCCTAACGATATACGAGAAGAGTTAAAATTTTGCCATACTAATTCTCGTTTTCGTAAAGGGTTGCCGTGCGGAATTTCGAAAATTTACGTGTCTTTAAGTCACTGGTGCTAGGCGCTGAATCTATACTAATATTATAAAGCTGAAGAGTTTGTTTGTTTGTTTGTTTGAACGCGCTAATCTCAGGAACTACTGGTTCGAATTGAAAAATTCTTTTTGTGTTGAATAGTCCATTTATTGAGGAAGGCTATAGGCTATAGGCTTACATCACGCTATGACTAATAGTTGTGGAACAGTCGCTAATTTGGGGGTTAAAGTCACTCGCGTCCGTAGGTTTACCCTTGAGACCCTACACGTGATCCCTGGGTGGTGCTAAATGAGTGACACCAACTGAGTGAGTAGAGCCACGCTGCATTGCAGCACGCATTGGGCCGGCTCGCCCGGAGTAATACCACCCTCTCACGAATATTCGGCGTGAAATAATGGCACCTGGTGCCATTTTGTTTCGTCCGGCGAGTGAGGGTTCCGGAGGCCCCTATCCCCCCCCCCCCACCCCTCGCACTTGATATGGCAGCGAACTTAAATTTAGATTTACCCCAGGGGGGTACCGACACATCCAGTGTCGGAGAATCCCCCCCTGAGCGTCCTCGCTCAGGCTGCCCTACGTATTCTGGGGAGGGCAAAAGTCCGCTCGTGTCAAGGCATGCTGCAGGCAGTAGAAAGGCAAGACCTTTGGCACCCCCTCCTACGCTTCGCGTAGACTTCTGCAATATCAGGGGAATCCACTCTAATTTGAGCGCCGTCCATTACCACCTTGAGACGGAGAAGCCGGCCTTGCTCTTCCTCACCGAGACGCAGATATCCCCCCCTCCTGACATCTCCTACTTGCGCTACCCGGGATATAATTTGGAACATGCATTTGTGCCTCGAGCCGGTGTTTGCGCCTACGTCAGGGAGGATATGTGCGTCCGTCGCCTCGGCAATCTTGAAGATAGGGACCTCTCCATCTTATGGCTACACGTCGACTGCGGACACCATCCTCGCGTCTACGCATGCCTGTATAGGTCCCACAGCGGTAACGAAAGAACTGACCAACTCATCGAGAGCGTCCAAACGGCGACAGACTCCCTTCTTCAACGGATCCCTTCTGCCGAGATAGTGGTATTGGGAGACTTCAATGCCCACCACGTCGAATGGCTTGGATCACGCACAACTGACCACGCGGGTAGAGCCGTTCATGACTTCGCTTTGGCCTACAGTCTGACCCAGTTGGTAACCGAGCCCACGCGGGTTCCAGATGTGGAGGGCCATGCATCTTCTTTATTGGACCTTCTGCTGACCTCGCACCCAGATGGCTATCAAGTTTCTGTCGATGCACCACTAGGCTCATCAGACCACTGTCTGATTCGCAGCACTGTGCCTCTCACAGAAACTTTAAAAACGCAACCAGCGGCTAGCCGTCGGGTCTGGCATTATAAGTCAGCGGACTGGGATGGGATGCGAAGTTTCTTTGCGTCCTACCCATGGTGGCGAGTTTGCTTCTTGCTGGATGATCCTGATGTCGCCGCCGACTCTGTCGTTGATGTGATACTGCAGGGAATGGAACTTTTCATTCCATCATTCTTTCATCACCATTCGTTTGCCTCCTTCTTTTATAAAAAAAAAAAAAAAAATTAACGCGGGTGAAACCGCAGGGCACAGCTAGTAGGTCATATACATTAAAAGGACTAGTGTAGGTTAGCTTGAACCTTTCACAAGGTTTCACATGGTTGTCTTGGAATTCGAAACAAATACCCAGAAACTGCATAAACAATACGTAAAAGTAATGATATATAAAACTTATTTCTTCAGAAACTTTGTAAATATAGCACAAATGAAACAATGATCCGACATCAAAATATTTGTATTGATATTCCGCAGGCCACTGTTGTCTTATTTTTCAATTAAAAAATATGAATATGAAAATATTAAGACTTATTATTTTTTACCTAAACGCCTATGATTTTACGAAAGTAAACATTGCTCCAATTAAATCAGCAGCCTACTCTGTACAGACATTAGTGTGCGTGCGTATTCTTGTCGTGCGCCGTTGTCGCACCACTGCCACGCGCCGCTCGCTCGCTATCATAAACAAACTTGAAACTCGCAGTTTTGCGTCCGCGTAATCGAATAGCGAATGAACTAGCACTAGGCACCCTGGTTCATGTCGCTGAAGTAGACTTTCTATTGGGTCATAATTATTATCGTCATTTCATCGCATGTTACCGTTATCTTACCTATGCTACTTACTTCTTAGTAAGAGATTGATGTTGACCGACGATGGCTGGAATATTAAAGCGTAACCAATTTAACTTACCTGAGCACCAAACACCGGAGCTTGAGGCACTTGACCCGCAAGATGTCGATGGCCTTCTGGCTCTTGTCACTGAAGCGCAGGTTCTCGGGGTCCCAGCGCAGCTCCAGTCGTTCCAGGTTGGGGCAGCTGTTCGCGATGCCGTCCATCAGCTGGAACCAGCGCAGTACGTTGTAGCAGGAATAGTCAAAGTTGAAATATCTTTATTCATATAAACTTATTTACTTATTACTTTTAAATCGTCAAATAATTTTTTTTTGTAGGTTTTTTAAATATAATTTTTTAATTTTGGACGTCTCTTAGCTTTGGAAAATCGGCGCACATAAGAAACTGCACAGCATTAATAGAAGTAACGACATTTACAAAAATAATACTAAAAAGTTACTTTATTTTTAACCGACTTCAAAAAAGGAGGAGGTTATGTTCGACGTGTACCTATATATTTTTTATTTTATAGATAGCTCGGCAAATGACTTCGTCCCTCCTGATGTTATGTGGAAATGGAGTCTAGACGCGAAAATAACTGGTGCAGCGTGAAAACAAACGTAGCATCAGTTAACCTCACTCTGCCGGCCCACAAGGTGCTTCTTCACGCCTCTTTTGAAGGACCCCATATCATAGGAAGGAGGGAAAACGTGTGCTGATAGACTATTCCATCTTTTGGAGGTGCGACAAAGAAACGAGTCACCAAATTTCTTTGTGCACGATGGGATATTCGAGACAATGAAGCGGTGACTCCGAAGAGCAGCACGTGTACTCCTATGAAGGAAGGGAGAAGGTGGGATGAGGTCAAAGAGCTCTTCAGAGCACTCGCCATGGTATAATCGGTAAAACACGCTGAGTGATGCAACATTTCTACGCAATTGCAGAGATTCGAGAATATGTGCGACTTCTGCATTGCCAATAATGCGTTCAGCGCGACGCTGCACTCTGTCCAAGGTATCGAGAAGGTACTTTGCGGAACCGTCCCAGATGTGCGAGCAATACTCCAAAGCGTACAAAAGGCACAACTGGTGCCGCGGCGTAAAGAATCGCCGCACTCTGTTCAGAATACCGAGTTTTCGTGAGGCTGTTTTGATCACGGCTTCGATGTAGTCCCTTTGGTTCACATTGCAGCAAATCGCTTAGAGATGTACCCTGAAGAGTTGGAAGGGGAAGGAATGATGACTATTTTGCCGTGAACGCACATACCTGTGTTTTCTTGGTACTGAACTCAACCAGATTATTGGAGCCCCAATTAGATATGAGGTCCAATACCCGATTGAGCTCAATGACAAGATTCACTCGATTCACTTCGGTTTCGACCCGCCCTGCCCTTCTGTATATCATTGATATACAGAAGAAACAGCGTGGGGACAGAACGGAGCCTTGAGGGACCCCAGCGTTCACTGTCATGAGCCGCGAAGCGCATCCATCAGATAGAACACGGATTCTGCGCTCATGCAGGAAAACAGCGACCCAGTTGCAGAACTGAGCAGGCAGACCATATGCCGGGAGCTCGGAGAGAAGAGCTTTGTGTCAGACCCGATCAAAAGCCTTGGCTATGTCAAGGTTAACATCCACCGACTCACCACGCTTGTCAATAGTCTCACCCCATAGATGTGCAACATACGCTAGAAGATCACCCGTTGACCGTTTCGGCCGTAACCCGTATTGGCGATCGTGAATTATGAAGTGTTCTTCTAGGTAGTGGACAAGTTGTTTAATAACTAGCAAATTTTTTTTAATGCCACAAAATAGTAATATTATATTACGCAAAAATAAAATTTTCATCAAAGTTAAAGAATCATACCTGATCAACGTGGATGTTGACTCCGAGCCTTTCCTGTGTGCCCATTATGAGGATTCTGGAACATACATTTTACATACAATATTACATTTTCATTTATGCAGTAAAGTAATAATAACAATGACAAACAAAAAATATAAGTTACACAAACTCAAACAGGTACTGGCTGATACTGTTCTTAAAAGGAAGTGATACTAGATAGAAAAAATATTTATGTGTTTATAACTTCCATCAATAATGTATTAGATTCCCGATAAGCGCTTGAAAGACGACTTTGGTGCCACGGAGCCACAATGACGTTTGTGGCGATGACAGTAAATATTAAGTACAAATATTTTGCAACCTTAATTTAATCTTTATAATTAAGATTTAAGGTTCACAGTAAGCTGAAGTTTGTTGATGACATCCAACGTCGTTTTTTTCAGATTTTGTTATTCGAAATTTAAATGTATAGGTATGAGCAGACAGGACCATTTTCGAGATGTATTTTTGTTCCGGATCCTTCTAGTACTTACAAATGTCTAAAAGGGAGTTCAGTTTTGCAAGGAATAGTTTTACGTCGCACGTTAGCAACAGCATGTTGTTAAAATAATAGTATAGAGCATGATATGGGAATAAACACTGGTTATATTTCTTGATATGAGCAAAAGTCGCTCAATCTACTTCACTCACGAGTGTGGCGTGCCACAAGGAACGGTGCTGGGACTTGTGACATTTCCTCTCTATCTAAATGAACTTCTTAATGTAACTGACTGACAATGTATTTAAACATTTATAAGTAATTATAGTAATATATGAAAATAATTAAGACACATTGTAAAATTAAAAAGAACTTGCTGCCAAAACGGAATTTTATAAAACTGTGAAATGGGTAAAAGATTTTTCTTGCTGTATAAGCTTTACAATTTATTTGTGAAGTGCCTATAATGACATTGAAAGTTTTCATATTGTTTAAATCAATAAAAATATATTACTTATTTGCTTTGTTGATAGAAAAAAATGTAAATGAAAATGGAAAAGCAAGGGTTGGTGATATAACTACAATAATTTATACTTATATAGATCTTTTTTTGAGACTAAAAAAAAATATTTAGAGCCCTATTACTTCTTTATATAATAAAAAATAAATATTGTTTGACATTTTAGTAAAATTGTTTGGCGGTGATTAATTAGTAACAGAACTATCGTCTTTTAGATATTTCTCAAAAAATTTAGTAATTGTGTTTTTCTCATGAATTAGTAATTAAAACCATTATAATTACTGACTTGGTATTGGTGAGTAACTGCATAACGCTCTGCCACAGTTGGTCCGTGATGTGGGGCATGCCGCTGAGCACGAGGCCCCACAGCTGGGACCCGTGCCGGGACAGGAAGCGGTGAAGAGCTTCGTCGGTTAGGTTGTCTGAGGAGTCCACGTCTAGAGCTACCAGGTTTCTAGGGACGGTAGATGGAAATAAATGAAAAAACGATTTAAAAAAAACGGTACAGTGAGCAAAAGTTGACTACAACAACATGAGTAAATTGTGCCCAAGCAAATTTTGTTGCGAATAAATTACAAATCCCAAAAAGGGTTGATCTTTTTTATTAATCATTTGTTTCTGTTTTTACTTCTTACAACTTTAATAGCATTTCTAAAGTGACTGAAATTCTTTCCGTAAAGTTATTCACTTACATGTATGTACTTACGACGAAAATTATTTTCTATAGGTAGGTATAGGTCGCGTCAAACTTCTAGTCCCCTCTGAAGTTGCTTCGTTGCGCAGCTGTACAGCCAGGCTCTACCGCTCGTCCCCGCCTTCGCCCTACTGACGCCTTTTACTACTGCGACGCGAATCGCGTCAACTTCAGTGGGGACTAGAAGTGTGGCGCGACGTATACCTACTCTTATTTTCATTATACCATAGAAGTCGTAAATAAGTTTCGGTTTCAGCCGAAACTAGAACCATAACCGAATTAGGACTATTTTATGAAATAGGTACCTTTGTGTATCGGTCAAGTACATAATACTCAGGTACATAAACATTATAAGAAAGCTTTATATCTAAAAACCTCATTACTAATTATTTCAACAGCACTCACCTCGCCGTACCAGCTTCCAACCATGCCTTCATCACGGAATCATTGAAGCCGTTGATCTGACCCGCGCTCAAGAACCTCAGGTTCGGGATCCGGGTCAGCATATCGATCAAGCACTCCGTGGAGAGGTCTGTAGCCGTCACGTCCAACTCCTGGATGGAGGACTTCTCCCATTCTACTTGCATCACGTGCTCTGATTGGAGACCTGAGAAAAGGGATAGGTGTTGCTACGCGTCGTATACAACATGTAACACATGTTACATAATACATCCTGAAAGTCTACGGAACTGAATCGACAGGTATTTTATAATATACACTTTTAAACTTTCCAGTTTAATTTATTCAAAGGTTTATAACGGGGATTAACGCAAAATACTTTATATACTTAGATATCATAGAGATACCTTTATATCTATAAGTAGTACCTATAAAGGGTATATCAAATTTTTAATTAATATAAAAATTAGGTAAATTATAACTACTCCTAGGTAGAACACTCGAAACATTTTTTTTTAAATAACTATACTATAAGTTGTTTAATAATTTTCTTAATAAATTTCTTAGAATTGTTTTTCTTACCAGGTACCACAGATATTTACTAATTTCAAATCCAAATTCATAGCCTTTATAACAAATTATAAAAAAAAAGCAATGATTAGTTATTGTTTTTTTGTGTTTAGATAAATTGAGTCTTTATATGTCATTGTGTCAATTCTATCTAAGATAATGATCATGATGATGATGAGCAGTACTTACTGCATCCGCTCATGAGCAGACAGGTGAGCCGCCGCGAGCGCTGGAACAGCGTCTTCATGGTGGAGCCCGTCACCTTGTTGCAGAAGTTCACCGCTAGGCATTCCAGCTGCGATCACAATGCTACGTTCATCACCAGTGATCGGAGTGAAGGGGGCTAAAATACCTATATTTGCCGGCAAGACTGGTTAAGAGTGGTTCAAAGTAGTTTAAAACACCAAAATGTTGTGAATTTTTTATTACCGAATCCCGGATCCCGGAAATGGTTATACTTCTTGGTAGTCTGTACTAACATGATATTACTCGTATTGCTGTAGTGTATAGCAAATCCAACGTCCGCATATAAAAAATATATGATTTTAAACTAACTAAGACCACAATTTTTTTTTTAATAAAATAAAAAACAACCAGTCTCAGGAAACTAGAATCGAATCGGGAATCGAAACCACGACCCTTGGATTACGGTTCAATGCTCTGACTGCTGAGCTACATAGATATACTATATCTTCACTATATAGTGCTATCACTGAGAATGCAATAAAATAATAAAAATAACTAAGACTATTTTATGCTGATAGTTTTCTAGTGATTCGATGATCTGGAATTCGATAAAATACAACAACATTTTGGTGGTTTTAACTACTCTTAGTCATGTCTTGTCGGCAAATTCAAGTATTTTAGCCCTCGTCATTCCGATCAATGTTATTTTTTTTTATAAAATACAGTGAATAAATTAAACGCCTACCCGTCGTGGTTGTGTTGATTTTGAGCCAGACTTCCCGATAATATCACTACTAACTTTTATTTTTAAGTGCTAATTGGTGCACTGAAGCTAAATTTTTTTTTATAAAATACAGTGAAAAAATTAAACGCCTACCCGACCCAGCCAGGAATCGAACCTGGGTCTTCCGCAATCCGGGCGGCTGCACTGACCGTTGTGCTACCGGGAAGGCTGACGTAAGCGCTGAATTTTGTACACCTACTTTTTAATTTTTTGTGCTAATAGCGGCACAGTGCGCCATCTATCCAACGGTTATTGCAACCGACGGCTATGCAGATTCATCTTTGCAGATAACATACCACAAATTTGATAACACAACGAACGCTATAGTAAATGTTACCTTTTATTTTTAAGTGCTAATTGCTGCACTGAAGCTAATTTTTTTTTAAATACAGTGTAAAAATTAAACACCTACCCGACCCAGCCAGGAATCGAACCTAGGTCTTACGCAATACATGCCAGAAGGGACTTAGCGACTTCAGGGCGTTTCTCACATTAATAATATACATCACTTTTCAATGAAAATTATGTTTAGTTATAAAAGCGTTATAAAAAACATCAGTAGTAGTTTTAATATACATATTTACATTAGTGATATTATTAGTTACAGCTTTCGGAAACATGAGTGATATGATCATTCGGATTACAAATCGGTAGGAATAACAATTTCGGGTAAAAAACTTTAGGTGAGCTAATATGGGCCCAGTTATTACACTTAACTTAAATAACTTTTAAGAATTGGTTGGAATCTACCACCAGCCTGGGATCCCATCATACAAAATATTAAATCCCAGCACCAACACCATACTGCCAGACCAAAAGATACTATAAGCTCTTTCTGCGTATAACGGAACGCACCTGATTAAATTTAAATGAGGATAGACAAGCTACTAACTAATTATGAGACGACCAACACCTCAGTCTCCCTGTGACCAAGGACCCTGCAAAGGGTTCGAAACGTCAGGATAAACATTAAAAAGTAATGTGTAAAATAAACGCGAGTAGATCCGTAAAAGTTGTTTCATTTAAATGTGTAGTGTTCGCGTAAACTTTAGAAAACAATATGTGAACCTTTAATAGTATTAATGTAAACAATTGCTGGTAGCCCTAGAAAATAACAATACCTGAATACAGTTGGAGCTGAAAGCGTCGATGTGGGAGTCATCCACGAAGTTGATACCGTAAAGGTTGATGACGCGCAGGTTGGGTGTGGCGGACTTCAGCTTGTGCACGTTGATGACCTCGTAGATCTCTTCTTCTTCCTCTTCTACCTTCTCGTAGGTGCCTGGGAAGATGCGGCGGTAAGTAAAATTGCCTATAGCGTCATCATCATCATCAGCCTTCATTGCTGCCGCACTGCTGAATATAGGCATCTCCGCGTGCACGATACTGAGCACGATCCGCGGCTACTGTCAACCAGCTCTTGGTAGCTACATCCAATAAGTGGAGTAAAGCCTGAATAACAATGATGGGTACCTATTGCCTTAATCACCAAGCTTGCCAAATGAAGATTGCTCCTCATTTATCACCAGGAGGCGTACAATGTCACGTATATCTTATTTTTTCTTATACGGGTAAGCTAAGCACTCATTGGCCTTCATTTCACCTGATGTGCTGGTAAGGCCAATGGTGGCAGAGCACTTTACCCGGGATCCATAGCTGCCGGAACACAACATCAACAATGCCAGGTGGACAAAAAAAGCCCCACCAACAACCGAACCGAGTTCACACACATGTACCTCCCACTGGGAATCGAACCCACCACCAAGCGTTAAGCACCAGACCACAGAAGGCGGTTAATCATTCGAATTCATACGATTTTTTGTTAATAAAATTTGTTTGTAATTCATGTGATTTCTTATTATTTAATTTTGTGAATACAGTTACGACGATCTAAAGAAACATTTATGGCCTCTTTTAGTTGACGTACAAACAGAAACGGAACTTTAAGGCATTGTTACTTATGCAAATAATAAAATTTACATTACCTGGTTATGTGTTTGTAATGTATTGTGAAACACTTTTCCCGTACCAACTTAAAAAAAGGATTATGTATAATGTTCTCATCTCTCATTAAAGTTTGGATAATTTAACGGAAATAAATAATGGAACTCCCCATTGACGAATCAGTACAGTACCTAAAAGTGTTACACAGTTTTTACATATCTTTATAAGTTGACATTGATTAAAACGCGAATATTCAGTTTTAGCCCCCATATAATTAATGATACGCTCGGGTTCGATGAATTAACAACTCGTAGTACTTAGCATGATACAAGTTAATACGTTAATGCATTCGGGAAGCTACGTGATGTATTCGCATCCAAAATTCCTCAATAATCTCAAGACAAAAGTCTTTGACCAGTGTGTGATGCCAGTGATTACATACGGGAGTGAGACGTGGTCCTTTACAATGGGTCTCATAAGAAGGCTCAAGGTCACCCAGCGAGTAATGGAGAGAGCGATGCTCGGTATTTCCCTGCGCGATAGAATCAGAAATGATGAAATCCGCAGGAGAACTAAAACAACTGACATCGCTCGGAGGATTGCTCAGCTGAAGTAGCAGTGGGCGGGACACATAGCGCGGAGAACCGATGGCCGTTGGGGCGGAAAGGTTCTCGATTGGCGACCACGCACCGGACGACGTTCCGTGGGCAGGCCCCCTACAAGGTGGACCGACGATCTGGTCAAGGTCGCGGGAAGCCGCTGGATGCGGGCAGCGCAGGACCGATCGGTGTGGCGATCCTTGGGGGAGGCCTATGCCCAGCAGTGGGCGTCGTATGGCTGACGATGATGATGATGATGATGAAGTTAATACAACCCGAATACAGAAAAAGTCTCTGAAATCACCGGAGAGGCCGTTCCCTACAATGTCGTTGACAGCTATCGATCATCGAAAGTTAAACGCCTCAGGGCGTTAAGTCCGCCTTTTGCTATATAGTTTTTTAAATAAAATTCACAAGCTACATTTAATTTTGTGAAACACCTCTTACGAAAATGCAGTCTTCACTGTAACCTATAACTTACCGATGAGATGCAAAATCTCCAGGCCGTTGATGAAATTGTAGATCTTGCGCATGAAGCCCTCCATGAAGATGACCTCGGACAGGCAGATGCAGAGGTAGCGCAGCTTTGTGGGGAACGCCTGCATCTCCGAGAAGTCGTGTAGCTGCATGGCTGGACAGAACAACATGAGTATTAAGCAAGTAATTATGAATTGAGTTCAATGCCAAGAAAACACAGGTATGTGCGTTCACGGCAAAAAAAGTCACCATTCCTTCCCCTTCCAACTCTTCAGGGTACATCTCTAAGCCTGCAAAGCAGTATTAACATGCTCGGTATGACGATTCGCTGCAATCTGAACCAAACGGACTACATCGAAGCTGTGATCAAAATAGCCTCACGAAAACTCGGTATTCTGAACAGAGCGCTGCGATTCTTTACGCCGGACCAGTTGTGCCTTTTGTACAAGACCCAGGTCCGGCTCTGCGTGGAGTATTGCTCACACATGTGGGACGGTTCCGCAAAGTACCTTCTCGATGCCTTGGACAGACTGCAGCGTCGCGCTGAACGCATTATCGGCAATGATAGATTTGTTAGAAGACATGCTTACTACTTCCCTAAGATCGGAGAAAAGCAGGGTCGCAACGTGTCACGCCGCCGAGAGAATCATATTGTCGTAGCCAAAGTGCACCTTGCGATCTATAAGAATGGTTCGTACTTTATGGCCGGGTGTACAATCATTTGCCAAATTACTTAAAAGTGCTCCCAGACAGTAAATTTGACAATCAGCTATATTAATTGCTAAAGCCTTCTATAATATCAGAGTATATTTCGAAAAAAAAGAAAAAATCTCTAAATAATAATAACGTAATGGAGGCGAGGTTCTTATTCGCTATTTCATTGACACGTTGTATAAAATTTTGCTATTCATTTTAAGAAGTTTTAGTTAAAATATAATTACCAACTTTTTTTGTTTTTTAGGTTTAATATTTTATTTGTTTAATATATTGAATGACCCATGAAAAGGTATCCTTTTCATGGTATGGGACTCGCGCACGAAGGGTTCCGTACCTTATGACGTATTAAAAAAAAACTACTTACTAGATCTCGTTCAAACCAAATTTCGCACACACATTTTAGGAAGTGTCTCTCGCGTAAACTATTCAGTTTAGAAAAAAATGATATCAGAAACCTCAATATCATTTTTGAAGACCTACCTCCACACGTATGGGTTTGATGAAAAAAAATAATTTGAGTTTCAGTTCTAAGTATGGGGAACCCCCAAAATTTATTGTTTTTTTTCTATTTTTGTGTCAAAATCTTAATGCGGTTCACAGAATACATCAACTTACCAAGTTTCAAAAGTATAGTTCTTATAGTTTCGGATAAAAGTGGCTGTGACATACGGACGGACAGAAATGACGAATCCATAAGGGTTCCGTTTTTTGCCATTTGGCTACGGAACCCTAAAAAAGCGTACAGCGTCGTATAATTCGCATATCGCCTCAACGGTAGGTAGCGTAAAGAAGAAGAAGAAGATGACTAATAAAAAGAAGATAAGAAATATACATAAAATTAGTGCAAAGAGTATCTCACCAGTACTGAAGTCCAGTAGCATGTGGGTCAGGTTGGGGCACTTGCCCGCTAGCTCGTGCAGCACGTTGTGCGTGATCAGCTCGATGGGCAGCTCGATGTAGCGCAGCGAAGGCCCGAACCGGATCGAGATCAGCGCCAGCAGCGACTCGAGCGAACCTGGAAGAAAACGTTAAAGCCATTTTACATTAAACTCCATACATATTTCAAATCTCCAAAAGGGATGTTGACAACATTAATAATTAATTCCAGAACATACAACGTAATGAAATGACGTCACAGTTCTTTAACCCGCCATTGGTGACCTATATGTCTGTGAGACCGGGTAGTTAAAAAAAATCAAATATTTTTGTCACCGTTCATCGAATTACCTACACTGTGGTTTCGAGTAGCTGCCTAATTCCACGCCACCTACCGCCAGTCTACCACCATGCGACTGTCATAAGACAATGTCATAAGACTGACTAAGCCGGATTTTATTGTTAAATAATTAAGATTATTGCTGTTTTTTGAGTTTAAAAAAACATTGTTAAAATACCTTAGGTATAATTTTAGTGCATCCAAATATTGTATAATACTTACAAAAGATATTTGATTTATGAATTATCAAGTTTTATTGACAATTAAAGATCAAATTTTATAACCTTTACAATGAAAAGTAGCATAAACCGTAAATTACAGAAAATTTCGTAGTCAAAAACTCCGGTGCATGAGACCGGGGTCACCAACGATGTAAGTCAAATTCACGTCACCAATGGTGGGTTAAAACAGTATCCAATTTTTTATTTGACTTAAGGGGGTGCAACGCGGACGCAAAACTGCGAGTTTCAAGTTCTTTATGATAGCGAGCGAGCGGCGCGTGGCAGTGGTGTGACAACGGCGCACGACAAGAATACGCACGCACACTAATATCTGTACAGAGTAGGCTGGTGATTTAATTAGAGCAATGTTTACTTTCGTAAAATCATAGGCGTTTGGGTAAAAAATAAGAAAAGTCTTAATATTTTCATATACATGTTTTTTAATGGAAAAATAAGACAACAGTGACCTGCGTAATATCAATACAAACATTTTGATGTCGGATCATTGTTTCATATGGGCTATATTTACAAAGTTTCTGAAGAAATAAGTTTTTAGATATCATTATTTTACGTAATGTTTATGCAGTTTCTGGCTATTTGTTTTAAATTCCAAGACAACCATGACCTTGTGAAAGGATCAAGCTAACCTACACTAGTCCTTTTAATGTATAAGACCTATTCAGCGCCTAGCACCAGTGACTTAAAAACACGTAAATTTTCAAATTCCGCGCTGCACCCCCCTAAGCATGAATTTCTGTGACCTAAAAAGTTATTAATAAATACTCAATTGACGGAACAAAATAGTGACGTCATACATATTTTCTCAACTAGGTCAAGTTTAGTCAGAATTAGGTAATTAGGTCAACTAGGTCCTAATTACCTAATTCTGTCAATCAAACCAGTAAATCTCCAACAAGATAGACCGACGATCTAGTGAAGGTCGTCGATAGCCGATGCGAGCAGCACACAACACAGGTTGTTGTGGAGATCCTTGGGGGCTACTCTTGACGCAAACTCAATCTCAATACAATTCCAATCCCAAATCTAAAAAATTCAAATGGCACTCTTAAAAGCGATAATAGCGCTACATTGGAATTAAATTGCGTGGAAATTGAGTGAACAAATTATTATCGAGATGGGGCGTTCCGAAATTGCGAAACTTATCCCAATATCGATACATAATAATCGCATTGGAATTGTATTGAGATTGAGTTTGCGTCAAGAGTAGCCTACCAGCAGAGAACGTCTTGTGGCGAAGATAGTGATGATGATGCTATTTTTAATTTCATCATAGCGACCGTTGACATTTTCTATGACTTGGTTGGTAGGATACGTCATAACCGCCTCTGTGGTCTAGTGGTTAAGACCACCGGTTTAGACCCAGAGGTCCCGGGTTCGATTCCCAGCGGGGGGTACATCTTTGTGTACTCGGTTTGGTTGGTGGTAGGACTTATTTGTCCGCCTGGCTAGCTACCACCATCTTATCTAAATATGTCGCCATAACATCAATGTTTGTAGCATTGTTGTGTTCCGGCAGCTAGAGATAAGATAGCCAGTACCTCACTAGTTGAGGGTCCCGGGTGAAGTGCGCTTCCATCATTGGCTTTATCATCACTTAACATCAGGTGAGATCAAGGCACTGTGCTTACCCGTAAATATAAACCCCCCCCCCCCCCTCCTCTCCCCGCTGGGAATCCTCCCCGCTTGTTTGTGTATACTAATATTATAAAGCTAAAGAGTTTGTTTGGTTGAACGCACTACTCTCAGGAACTACTGGTTCGAATTGAATTTTTTTTTGTGTTGAATAGTCCATTTATTGAGGAAGGCTATAGGCTATATTACATCACGCTGTGACTAATAGGAATGGAGCAGCAATTAAAAATGTTGCACAAACGGGAAAATGTTTTTTTTGAGAGCTTTCCTTGCGTGCGCTGCGTAAACAGTGAAAGTTTCGAAAAAATCATGTATTACGAAATTGTTCCCCTTTAAACGTTCTAAAAAATCCGCGACAGCATATATCTAGCTTTTAAGGTTGACTCACTATAACCTTTTTTATGGTACCTAATCAAATTAGTTCTAAAATAATACACTATTTGCGAAGGTGTTATAATAAACATGATATTAATCCTTATCAAAATAAATAAGTTACTTATCACAGGCACTTAATTTTAAACAAAATTGCCCTTGACAGCATGATAACAACACGAAAACGGAAATTTTTAAAATTCATCCTTTTAGGGGGCGAAATCGTCACTACACAAACACTGAAAATATTATTTAAATACAACGTATGCGCGTTGAAGATAAATTGTTATTTTTCATATTCCGTTTTATTTTTAAAACAATAACAATGATGCTTTATTAACAGAGTTTCAACAAACAAAATTATGTACATTACGTTTTTTTAGTGAAATGTTATTACTTATTTGTTGACGTCAATGAGTGCATGTAAAAGTTTAATTCAACAAATACTTTTCACCTCCATTTTTTTCGAACTTTCGGAGTCGCTAGCGGAAAACTTAGAACAATATAAAATGGCGGGTTTTTATTTTTTGTAAGGACACATTCGTTCTTACTTTCTTTTCCGGAAACAAAGTAGAACGAATGTGTCATGGTTAAAATGTTACCAGCGTAGAAAGTCAAATATGTATTACTTAATATTTAAATAAATATTTACCAACGTGTAATCCTGATATCTCCGGCCGCAAACTGACGTGCGTCCACAAGCGTGTGTCGTACGCCACCATCCGCCATCGTTTGCAAACAGTTGCCATTCGACATATCTCTCTATGTGTCAAATAGCAAAATATGTTCAATAACACTTTGTCTGGTAACTTTTCAATTGTCTGAAACGAGAAATAATATTTTATAGTTAGTCTATTTTTATTTAATAAGACCAAATATAAGCTCAGCGCTCCGGTTTGGTGCCCCTTGCGAATGGGGTATCCATAAAGTTCGAGAAATACCTAATGTTTATGAAGGTTAAAATTTAATCATTTCTAAAAACAATCTAGTTCATCCATATTTAGTAAAACATGTGCGTAAAACCCTTTCTGTAACAACTTTGTACCGTGTAAGCAAATAAATAATTATTACACTATTGTTACTCTTTTGTAATCTAAATAATTTGTCATTCATAAAACATTTGTTCCACAGATAACTATGACTTAAATTCACCAAATATTTACGTTACTTTGACGAGTTAGAATCAACAAAATTTAACCTATATTTAGGTATGTCTGTAAGCTCTTCAAGTTCATGTGTTGGTATAGGATGTTATCGAATAAAACAATTTATTAGTATTTGATTTAATATTTCCATCGGACTAGAAAAGAAACACTCACATACGCGATTTCGGTGACGAAACGCAAATTGAAGATAATAAAACAAACTCATAGTGGTAGAGTTGTCAGCTGATATAGCATGATGTTTTCTGTGTTTCGCAAAGTTATAGTCGTCATTTTTATAAATACTAGCATACAAATGGTACATATAACTGGGATCTTTATTTAGGCGTGAATGGCTTGTACTTAAAATATCCGCTCTTGATAGCTCTCTATATATTTTTGCTTGCAAAACACAAATTCCTAATGAATGGTTCGTTATCATCCACGGTCATTCCCTTGTTGGCATGCGCATTGTTTTGCTATATCATTAAGATTGGCCCGTGTCATCTTCAACGGAATTATAATATTGATATAATATTTATCACATTACCGTGTTAGCGAAGGGACTTCTCACTTGACCTCCTTCTGTTAAATATACTTGACTCGCTTCTAGGGCGAGCTGCCCCCACACATCGGTTGGTATATCCATTATTAAATGCTAAACAACTCACTATTTATCCACAAAACGCATTAAAAATATATTATGTAAAACTGCACTTTCGTAATGGTTTACTTTAAACGCGCGGAAAGTGTACAGCGGGCGAGTGATTTGGAACGCTGTGGTTAATTTTGGATGCGTCTGGGTGTAACGAAGCTACCTAGAGTAATCGGCGGAGGAATTTAAAGAAACGACAACAATTATTAACTTATAAGTCAGAATAAGAATAAAAACGAATTAAAAATATTGTAATGTAATTTTTATTTAAAATAAAACAAATTAAATACTTAATCCCAAATTTAAAGTCTACAGAAAAATACTTTTTATTTTGGCGGGAGTTTCAAATTATAATGAATAGGTATAGTAATAGCTTGATGTTTGGTTAAATAAGTAGCACGTGGCTCATAGAAATGTTTATAAATAACTCGGTTTGAGTCGGAAATGTTCAAAACATGAATCATGAAAATCGTGATATTTTTATCTTACCAAGTCAAGGGGAGAAATTGAATTAGTCTGCTACAGTGACTATTCAAGGGTTATTTCGTTTAGAAAAAGACAATACAATTTCAGTTTGTTGCCACAACAACAATGTTAGTTGCTAATATTATTGATTTGTGTTCCGACAGTGGTGATAAGATTTCTACGAGCTCGATGGCGCAGTGATTAACGCCCCCGGTCTGCGAGTGCTGAGGTTAAGCAACTTTCGTAAAGGCCCGTCATCGGATGGGTGATCAAAAATTTATCAGCTCGAGCTCTTCCATGCTTCGGAAGGCACGTAAAGCCGTTGGTCTCAGCTGGTCCCACCACCAATCCGCACTGGGCCCGCGTGGTGGTTTATGGCCCGTTCTTCCTATCCATCTTTCTTTCGAGCGACCCGATATTCTGATTTCTAGCCTTATCTTTATTTGAGACTTGAAACCCTAAAGCACACTGGTGCAAAAATTATGTTGTCGACCAACACTAACCAATAGCAATTGGGTATATTTGGCTGAGGCAATGGTTTTTTGACAAGGCAGTTTCGTTTTCATACTTTACACGTGCGTCCCCAGTTCAGCTTTCGGAATATGTTTTTAAGTAAAGCTATAAATAGATTGGGTGCTAAAGCGCCACCCATCGTCTTTATATATTGCAGCGGTCACCTATTTTCTTATCAAATTTTATGAACCTTTTCACCTACTTTAATTCTACGTCAAAAAAATAATAGATTGTACAAATACGTACGTACATACGTACCAAAAATTATCCCCTAATCCTCTATAAAACTACTTATTGCTTATGAAGGCTTTTAATAAATTATAATTGAATAATGCACCTAATTCACTTTATCTTAATAGCTATTGAGCCAGCGCTATACATTATGTCAGTACCTAGGTATGTATTTATATTCGCGTTGAGATGCTGAAGTGAGTTAAGTAAGTCTAGTTTGTAGGATTCATGTTCATGTCAAATCAAAATACAAAGTAAATTTATTCTATTATAACATTTATTCTGCAACTATTATGTACTTACTATTAGTTAATGTTATTTTTATGTGCTATTATGTCTTATTGTATAATTACCTTATATTATTATACTTTTTTATTTGAAATTCTCACCGAAATCTTATACTATTTATTAATCATGTATGTATATTTTTACATGCTACGTTTCAAATCTTTAACGAGTGCGTTCATATCATTGTGTTAGGACTCAAATTTAAAAACCTGTGTAATGGGATCCTTGGCTACATGCAAACTTTAAAATATGTTTTATAGTAGCCTCACCAGTGCACTTAAAAAGATCTTTTTCCAGAAACAGGTGCAGGCAGGGACGATGTATTTTCATTTAATCAAAGGAGCTATCATAATATTAGCTAATGCGTAAGCATAACGCTCAGAATATTATTTATTATATCAAATACGCTCATAATAATGATTGCGATTTACAAAATACCGAGTTAGTTTAGCTGGAATTGCGTTTTCATCATCGTTTTATTTGACTTTTGACAGGAACATCTGTTCCATGTCCATCCAGATGTCACATATTTTGTCCCGTAATAGACCTAGTGCATATTAGAAATACCGGAAAACGGGAAAACTATAATTATTCTGCACGAATGCTGATTACCTACACTTTGATCTTTCCGACGATAAAAACTTATGTGGTAATGTGTGAGGCGGAGTCATGTTGGATAATTTTCTTCTAAAAACAAGTAGTCTACTCAATGTAGATGCTTTACATAAAGCGACTTTTGTCATATCCAATCTATCAGTGTCTTCAGCTGCCTCTCATATTTTATCACTTAGCAATTCTTTCACCGAAAAACATTAACTATATTAACATTACACTAAAATGTTATTAAGGTTCCTAATTTATTGTGCTAATAATTTGTTATTGTTAATACTAATTAGTTGAGCTACAAAGTTTAGTTACAAAATTAGCATTTAGTAATTTTATAAATGTTCATAAGGTATAATACTATTGATTCCATTTAATTGATTTATTATCCACAATCTATGTACATGGTATTAAGCAAATAAAAGTTATATTCTATTATATTCTTCATTCGTAAACAGTTCAAAAAACATGAACTGAACCATCCATGTGTACTGAATGATAATAGAATCGTTAATTAGTGAAACTTGGTCAACAGCTGCTATAATAATCGTCTTTAACCATGTCTGATGTAACTGCACTTTGTACAGTTTTAAAAATAGACCAAATTGTTGATGTCCTTTCATCAGTTTCATAAACGATTCATACAGCACTTCTATTGTCATGGTAGGTACCTACTGAATCGTATTATAATATTATTTAGTACAAGGTTTATAATTTAAACAATTTCACGAAAATTAAATGAAATATTTTATTTATTTATATATATTATTTTTATTAAAATACATTAAGAAATTACAATTGATTTATAAAGTTCATGTACAATAAGTTAGATTCCCTTTTATTTTGACGTACTAAATGAAGTCAACCATTTAGGTTTTTTTGGATAGGTACCATTTATAATAGCATTCTGATATCTACTGATAAAAAGATATATCAATGTTTGTTTGTACAAATTAAATACTAATGCCAGCCATACAAAACATACATAAAGTCATTGTTGACTTGATATGAACATAAATTTACAATTACCGTAACTTGCTTCCGGCGAAAGCTCGATCCCGTGTCATCCCTTGATATAGCTGCCGCCGCCGTATCCACGTTGAGAATACCCCACGAATCCATTTTACCTCAATTATACAATCACTAAAACAACTGAACTTAGCTACCACAACCACTTCAACACTTTCATTCACAGACGACACTTTTGGCGCGAAACCACTGTATTATTCATTAGATTCTGAATTCCTTTATCTGTCTGTTGTCTCACACTTGCTATGCGAGGCGTTAGCGAGCGCCTATAGCAGTATATATCTGCCGTCGGACATTAGAATTGGCATGCCAAAATAAGTCCGGCATTTTGCTTCAACTGGGCTGCGATGATGTGCCAAGAAGACTCGTGTTGCATTCGTGTCACAGGCAGCAGATAGATACAGATGCCCGACTAGCTTCTTTTAAACCACTCTGAATTAATTAAACGTATAAACTATTAATCTTCTGAGTTCCATTATATTTACTATGTTAAAACGACGCGTATTGTTTTAGTATTGGAATGCCTAGTGTAATTTAATAATATAAATTAATCACACGTGTCTGTTAAATTGTATAGATACCTACTAGTATTACTTAAGAAAGCAGAGTAGTGTTTGATTTGCTAAATTGTCGTAGGTGTCTTGATGTGTCGTGGTCCTATCCTGTCGTGGTGGTCGTGGAAAGATCAAGATCTGAGATCAAAATCTTGATCAGGATAGAGCGAGAATTTAAATAAAGCATGATATTGCAGCCCGCGTTCAAATACCATTCCATAGCTGTACCTTAACCTTGAGATCTCAACACATGATATCACTCATTAATCACAAAAGGCGCTATCAAAATATCGCCTTTAGTACTTTGACGCCTCTTGCCACCAGGCGCCTAAAGCGACCGCTCCAAATCGCTCTCCCCTAGAGCCGGCGCTGGTCCTTGTGTTATCAGATCATTAATTTGTTCAAATACAATTAGCTGCTAGGTGGCGGTCTACCTACACAGATATTATGGGTGTCCACAGGAAGGGATTCGAATGTCTTCTTTGCTGTGGAGTGTGTTGTTAGATTTAACTCAACCATAGCAAGATATTATACACAGCAGTGTTTGGTTATGAAGATAATCTAGTTATCACCTGCTGGTTATGAAGATAATCTAGTTATCACAGTTAATATAATGTGTCCCTCTGCTGTATCGAAGTTGATACAGCGTTAAGTGTCGGTATACAAAATTAAAGGTCATAACTCCAAAATCAAAATGTAAATCTATATGACGAATGGCTGATATTCACATATTATGGTAGATACAGAACAAGGCTTGAGTATTCTAATCAAAGTACCTACTGTAAACAGCGTGATTTGCAATCACTAGGGTCTTGAGAACCACTTCGACTGTATCATGAGAGTCCCGCCCGACGGACTTTCTAGCCAGGCACCGGAGACCAAGGCTTAGAATAGCGGTATTTTCAGATACTGGTAATACAGACCTTGATATAGTACCGATACTCGAGTTGGTACCGGTATCGATTATACAGGTATTGACCATTTGATCGGTATAATGTGGGTGTTCTAATACAGAGAGCAAATAGGCGTTTACATAAGTGCGAGCGAAAGAGCATAGTAATCGAGTCCGGGTGGCGCCAGGGCTTGATACCGGTACCAAAATACCGGTAGATACCGGTATCAAGCCCTGCCGGAGACCGATGGTGTTCTGATAGAGACATGGTTATAGACTAAACGTGGACAGGTAGTGGGAAGTATATACATATATGACTAGCTCAAAAATGGGCACGAAATCTTAGCAAATACTGGCAGAATAGACTAGACAGAATCATGGGAATTAAGTGCAATTAATATCCCTTAGTAGATTGTTGAACGACAAGAAACTTATAGTTTATATCTCATATGTCCCAACAAGAATAGATTACCACCTCTGTAAATAAAAGATTCGATTTCAGCACTTAGCCTAACCAAAATAGTTCTACAACAAGCTTTTTAGTTTTATTTTCAAATAAATTGATTGATTTGAGGATACCAGGGATTTTGTAAAATCTAAAATAATTAATATTTAATGTTTTTTTTTAGAATAAACTAATATGAACTATGTTAGTTCATAGAATAATATGCACCAACATAGGTTTTTAAGTTAAATAATGTTACTAACACTTTATTTTGTAAAATCTCTGGTATCATCATTTTCCTGCAACATACGAGTTTAGGGCAAACCGTTTAGATTAGAACATAATTATAACGACTTTTAGTTTTCCCCCACGACCCGAGCGAAAGTCCTCGGAGAATCTAGTATGGTACGGGGACACGGACTAGTGCGTGATGCCGTTCCCTCTAGAAAACCTCTGACGGTGCTTCAATTCACACAGGTTGAGGAACCTCTTTAAGTTTCTCGCCGCTCCAAAAAAAACCCGGTGAAGCTAAAAATGCCCAGTGGCAATCAGCAAACTCTAAAAAAAAGACTTTTAGTTAAATACACATTGGTAGTTGATTTTCCTAAAATAATTAATATTTAATGTTTTTTTTTAGAATAAACTAATATGAACTATGTTAGTTCATAGAATAATATGCACCAACATAGGTTTTTAAGTTAAATAATGTTACTAACACTATGGACCCGGTCTGAAATTAATGATTTTTATTTTTATTTATTTAGATATCAACATCAGCAACCCAAAGGCGCTAACCTCTGTGTCTTCAAACACCGCCTTAGACGTTAATTACTATTACTTAACGTAAAAGTATTATTAGTCAGTTCATCTAATTATTAAATATTATTAGTCCCTTGATCGGATCTGGTTATTCTTAAAATATTTAAAATAGAACAGTGCGCATGCATGTGATTTAAAAATAGATTATATTTAAGTACAGTTGGACATCTTTCATTTAAACGTTTTATTTTGTTTGAAATTAAGGTTTGTTTCTTATACTTTTTTTCTTTAGTTAGTACCTACTTAAAGTACTGTAAATAACAATTAAATCAATATTTAAGTATTTTAACAATAACTTAGCTGTCATATAGAAAATTGGTAAAGGAAACTTATTTTAAGCTTAAAGTGTTCTATTATCACCTTAAAATCTCTAAAGATACTTGAAGCTAATTTGAAAAAAATAGCTAATTACGTATTTTATTTTATTATGGACAAAATAAATATCAAACTTCTTTTTTATTTAGCTGTTGCAACACTTGAAATTCTAATAATTTAAGGTGATTCATTCCTTGCGATTTTAGTGTTACCAACTTCATAATTTATAAAACAATCTTGTAAAATGTAAATTATTGTATCGATGGAGTCGAAGGATTACAAACGCGGTGTATTAAACTTTTTTGTGTTAGTCAGTCGACTTTTCAAATCAAATTCACAACTTTTGGCTGAGATAACACTATATTCTTTTTGGGCTTTTATTGACTTTTTTGTCAACACAACTGTCATTTTTTATGCTTAATATAACAAAGACTTTTATGTCAATCAATAAAAAAAAAATTTTAATAAAAAAAGCAATTCGCTAATTATTTTATTATATTCATTTTTGCATTCACAATGCACTATTTAGTTACAAAAATTCACTAGTCTCAGAAAACTCGAGTGGGAATCGAACCCACGAGCTTTGGATAACCTAGGCCGACCTTGGACGTTCACGGGAAGTGTCAATAAAGCCCTATATATTTGCTAGATCTCAAAATGAATCGGGGATTAATTATAATGAATTATCCCCGATTATTTACCATTCATTATTTAATTTATAACGAAGATAGTCATTTGGCTGCATGGGCGAGATCCTTTTGCTTACCGTTAATAGTAGAGACTTAAAAATTATTTCGATCATTCATTCTTTATTCGTGACAATGACATTGACATTAGAAACAAAAACATTCATTTATTCATTTGTCTTTCGGTCAGTTCGATTCTTGTTTAGCTTTTTAGTTTCCTTCCGTGTTTCGTCTTCGTGCGAGGTTATTATGCATCCACTTGCCAAACCACTTTAAGCCTTGCCTAAGATTTTCGATGCGCATTATTAATTATTTAGTTATTTACTGTAAATAAACAATATTCAATGCTTTAAAGATATAGTTAATTTGGCGGGCGGACGTTTCCAATATCAGCGTAGATTAGTTTGTCTCGACACTGAAGTTACTATATCTTTTAAATAAGCGGAATCTCCAGTGTTCTGATTTCTGATTTATATTTTAGTTCATCGCGCGGAATGAAACTTATCGGACGGTCTTTCTTAGAAATGGGTCGTCGATAATTCCATGATTAAAAAGTTGTGAAACAGTGAAATTATTACAGAAAACAAAAGAACGCTAAATAAAATGAGCGCAGCAGAATCAGTTTTAGCGGGATACTTCCCCGATTACATGTTGAACTTTGTTGAAGAATTGGATGAGCATCCTTGGCTATTTGCTGCGCTTGCATCACTTTTGGTGGGATTAAGTGGGATTCTACCACTGTTGATCATACCGATTGACGAGTCTGCATCCTTCAAAGACGGAGGTAAGTTCTGACTGATTATTCATAACTATTTTTAGGATTGTATGTCATTCATGTGCACTGAAGTGCCAACAACCGGCGCACGCGCTCCTTTGTTACGATTCAGTTATATTATTTTAATTTATAATATTATATAAATCTGGACTGTAAACTTGATCAATATTAGTAAAATAGGTATGTGTGTACATTTTCTACCCAACATTATTAGAAACAGTTAAATAGATTTTATTTATTTTTATTTTAAAACAAAACAAAAAGGATCTATATTTTTTGTTTGTACCTAAACTATATAATAATAAGTTAAACCTGTGAAGGTAGCATAACTGCATTCCTGTTTTGTATGTAAACAACAACTTATAAATATAAATTAATAAAATGTGTTTATTTCAACCAACTTAGGATCATAGGTACAGTATTAATAAATAAGAATAAAAAATAAAAAAAATTACAAAATATACAGAATAAAAATAAAAATAAAAAATTACAAAATTAAAATTCAGGTGTACATTGTTGTGCAGTATGCTCGAAATAGGGTAATTTTTACCCAGTCCGAACAGTGCGGAAACACATGAGCCTACATATTCGCTCTCCGTGACAAAGCCCTTTGCTCCCTTTCGATGTCAGCATGTCCACCGAGACCAGTGGTATCCAGTTCGCAACTGTTGAGAGAGCATCGGTAATGGTTTGCGGGACAGAACATAATTAAATCCACAAATTAATTTTCAAAAAGGCAGTACAGTGTTAATATTTCAATACCTGCACTATCACCTACAATATCTATTTGCTAATTCCTAGGTCCCAGGGTGGAACATGAAATGTTTCACATCGGCATTTTTGGTAGTATTAAGTATGAAGCATGAAGTAGCATGAAGATAAACTGTCACTACTGAACTTATGCTACAAATACTTTTTAAGTTTTGAATAAAGCTTAAACTTTCATTTTAAATACAGTTTATGTGGTGTGCTAACAAATAAATTAGGAAAAGGGTCCATGGTCAGAGAAAGGTTGGGAAACACTGCTCTAAAGAGACACCGTTTAGCATGACAGATGGTATACTCTCTGGACATCTAGCACCAGTGGTCTCAAACACCATGAACTAGATATGAGCGCCGGCACACCGCCTGTATAGATAAATATAGTAATACCAAAGGAAGCCACCCGCGTGTCGCGAGACGCTACATGTTAAGATTTGCTATCTCGCTCTCACTAGGGCATACATTGTTCGCTCTATTTTGATAGTATACTAGTGGACCCGGCGGACTTCGTACCGCTTTAACAGTTTCCATTTATTCCCATAGGAATATCGGGATAAAAACTATCCTATGTGTTACAAGATAAACAGGATGCTCATATACACAGGTGTATTCCGATGATGGCGTGCTCCTGGTGACAGGCAAAGTCCTCAGCGTCATAGTTTCATTCTACTATGTCAGCGTCAAGTGTGAAATCATGAACAGAGGCCTAAAAGAAGCTAGAAAGGAGCAAAGGCTTGAACCTAAACCCTGACAAAACCAAACTAGTTCTGTTTACAAAGAAAAAAAGAAAAAAAAATAAATTGTTGTTTTTAGTATTTTCCGTTACTTATTATATATTATTATTATTTATTATCACCGCTTAAACCTTCCCTGAACTTCCACTAATATTTTAAAATCAAAATTAGCCAAATCGGTCCAGCCATTCTCGAGTTTTAGCGAGACTAACGAACATTAATTGATTTTTATATAATGTTGGTGTGATACCACATTGAGTGATTTGTTTTAAAAAGAGTTCCACTTTTAATTTAAATAGTGTCCTATCAAAGGCCCAGTCTATTTAGCCATACCTAAAACATTGTCAATTGTCATTGTCTCCTTTAATTATATATTTAAACCTGACTGAGTACAAAATAATTGTGCTTTACATTTTTTTTATTAATGATTCCAGTAAAAACTGAATTATTTAAACCATTTACTTATAAGGTAAACATGAAATGAAATCATAGCTGATTTTGAGGGAAGACTTGTGCCCCAGCAGTGGGGACATAAAATGAGCTGATGATGATGATGATTATTAACGGGATTATTACCATGTTTTTTGTTGTGATTGAATATCCAATATCGTTCACTCCTTTTAGAAAAGTAGCTCAATGTCTACGGTCACCAAAAGACAGCTTTCCCCTAGAAAAGCCCGGTATGTATAAGATCGATTGCAGCTGCAGTAGCTCCTACATTGGCCAAACAAAACTTACAGTAGCCTGCCGGATTAAGGAGCATATGAAAGCTGTAAAGAATAACGATACTCAAAAATCGGCCGTTGCTGAGCATTTGATCTAATCGGGTCCTACCTAATCACTGGATTGAGTTTTATAACCCCCAGATAATTTCGACAGAACGCCACTACATACCTAGATTTGTTAGAGAAGCGATTGAAATTACAAAATACAAAAATTTCAATCGCGAAAATGGGTTTAAACTGTCGCGTATCTGGCTTATGTAAAGACCCAAAAAGAACAAAAGTGCCGTTTCGCAATCTGATATGGTCAGTGTAGTGTAGTGTGTCTAGAACAAGTTCGAGTGAATGGTGACTTTGGAGACAGTGGTACGAGTATCGAGCGAGCGCAAAAAACGACTAAGGAAGAGGGTAGATCGTTGTGTCTGCTCATAATCACCCACCCACCATAACTTCAGTACATCCGTGATCATAGCGCATGCAACTGTGCCGAAATATTGGATACTCAAACACATCCAAAAACATGGTAATAATCTCATGGTAAGTTTAAAAAGTTACAGAAGTACTTGTAGTAGTTTTAAATCAAGTAATCAGGAAAGGGTTTTAGTCTATAAAAGCAACAGAGACCAATGACTAGCTTAGTCTGGTTTAGAAGACAAGTTAAGTATACATATAACGGTTCTGGTTTATTTTTATACATATATTTATGTACACAGACGCTTTCGGGCCCAGACACAATAAAATTCAATTGTTCTGTGGTAACCAGGGCGCTCCAGGCGTTATGATGAGTGTTCCCACTTTGATTGCCCAGTTGTGGTCTCCACTCCAGAACTCATCCACCCCAACGGTTATCGGTTTTGCAACAGATGGGACCATCCCAATACCACTTCAGTATAATCACGTGAGCTATGTTTATCACTGGTATAAACTGTAGTTTTCCACTGTAACTTTGTATTTTTTATTTTTTATTAATACTGTGTTAACCCTCATTTTTGGTATATATACCTACTTGGATCTTATTGTGCCTACATCTTAAGAGTCACAGTCTGGTTTAATGAAAAGTGTATTACAAAATTAAGTGCAGGCATGTGCCTTGTTTTGTAAGCCTTAATCAATCACACTAATATTATAAATGCGAAAGTTTATGTGTATGTGTGTGTATATTTGTTGCTTCTTCACGCTGCAACGGATGGATGGATTTGGATGAAATTCGCTATACAGATAGTTTATAACCTGGATTAACACATAGGATAGGAATGAAACTCTTGGATTTGATCATAGGGAATAGAACCTATTTGGTAGTTTATTATACTAAACTTTTTTATTGAAATTTTGACAGACTTTTGAAACTGTCGACGCGGTACGAAGTCCGCCGGGTTCACTAGTAATTAAATAAATAAATAAATAAATATTTATACTTACACTTTTAATCAGTAAAAATAGTAACACTTGAAGTAGTATCTACAACTATCAATTTTAAACAAAGAACTGTGTATTGGTATCATTTGGTAAACATTGCCTTTGTTAAAGTTTGTTGGCATTAAAGAGTGTGAGAAGTCACTACTTTCATGTTGTTGTTTACTCAATAAATTTGAGGATAAGGAAACCTATGTTTTGCCACTTTATTGATATACACCCTCAAGCCTCCTGAGTTTCCTGCCAGCTTTTCTAAGTCAAAGGCTCTCCCAAAATCCAAACTGGTGGTACATTCAGTAGTTTAATTAAACTAAATTTTAGTTTATTATATTTTATACCTTTGCACGACTAATGTCCAATTTCATAAAAATGTCCATTCATAAAAATGACCATACAAGTGGCTGTAAAAACTCCTTAGAGCCTTTATCTTTGCAATTAACAACCAAAATATATTTATATTTCAGTGATAATAACATATTTTCGTACTTTGTGGTTTCTTTAACCTAATTTTAGCTCAACTTGCATGGTTTTTAAACAATAAATTTAAATTTCAGATGAATTGTTTAGGAACGCACACCTAGGCTAGGGGATAAAAACAAAAAAAAATATGATTTTTTTTAAATTTAATTTAAGGATTTACAGTAGGTATTAACAAATTTAATTGAGTTTAAAAGATTATATGTACGACCGGTCGTACGTAAGGTGGCGCGCTAATTATACCTACGCCGCGAGACGGGTTAAGTATAAAGTTAATTAAATTTCTTTTTATAAAGCTTTAGGGAAGTGTGCACTTCACCGTAAATCCTCAATTACTAAGAAATTGGACTATCTTATCTCTGTCTGTTGGAACACAACAATGCTACTTGTATAAAACTATAAGGTCACATTTTTATTAACTGCAAATATTTTGAGGATAAATTTAACAACATATATAAACAATTTTTATGAAAAAAATTATTAAATATTTATACGCTAGTTTTCAAGAAAAACGCCAAAAGACATTTTGATTATAAAGAAAAATAAAGCACTTTCGGTAGTTTCAATTCAAAGGAGCCATATCAGAGAGGCCGCAATGTCTTCACCGCTTACACGTGCCCCTAGTTTCATTCAAAAAAGCCGACAGAGAGGCCGCTCTTAAAAATATTACAATTTTTGTGTCAGGAAAAGTAAAAAAAAAACTAGCCTGATATTTTTTTTAAATGCTAGGGTTTTATTTCTCTCATATAATTAGATGTTTTGTCAAAATATTTGCAGTTGATAAAATGTGACCTTATATAATACAAACTGATTATTGCTATAGTGCAAAGCTGAGTTAGTCTTATTAGTCATATTAGCCAGTTTAGAAGTATCTCAAGTTTGCACTGGGCTGTGAAGTGAAACTTCGATTGGGCAACACTATTGTACACTTGACTGATTTTGTGAAATAAAAATAACTTTCGCCACTCAACTCCGTGTTTTGGTGCTTAAGAAACCGTACTTCTTACTAAAGAATTTAGACACGGTAACAGGGCTTTAAATAAAAAAATCCAAACACTAGCAAGCAAGCACTGATATTTTCACTGGCTATAAGGAAATTGGTTATACAATTAGGAAGACTTTAAGCGTATTTTTTTTAACGTCAATGTTTCATAGGACAAGTAGGTACTTAAAACTGCCTACCATTATTTTTAGGCACTAGCCATAAATGGTTGTTGGTAGATAATGCCAGTTAGCAAGAAGTCCGCCTTATGTACTGGTACTGTACTGGTTTTTAAATCAAGGTTGCGTCACTCAGCGTGTTTTACCGCTTATACCATGGCGAGTGCTCTGAAGAGCTCTTTGACCTCATCCCACCTTCTCCCTTCCTTCATAGGAACACACACACAAACACACTTACGAAATAGCTTTTAAGATCACAAGCCAAGTCCAAAGTGTACTATGTAACCCAGGGTATTCTAGCGCAAGTTCTGCTCTCTCACAATGTCTACATACTACCACGCTAAAATTGTAAACTTGTTGTATTATGTGTGCCTATTGTGACAGAGAAATAAATTGCTTTTATTATTATTTATTATTATTATTATTTATTATTATTCTCTTTATTTATTTTCTTTCTTAAAACTAGATTTTTACAATATTTTAATATAAAAGCAATAAAACATTATAAAAACCTAATCCTAGAGTACCACCAACAGCGGGGCAGGGCCCAAGCTACCGGTGGTCAGGGCTGCAGAGTGAGAAACCTCCTGACAATACGTGCCGTGTCCAGGAGTGTTGCCTTCTGTATCTGACCCTTAATCCAGCCATCCAGCGAAAGTCTCTTGAGATGTTGGTCGAGACTCTTCGCTATAAGGCCGTTTGCAGATACGACTATGGGGACAATGATCGTCGAATCCACATCCCACATAGCGGTCACCTCGTGAGCCAGGTCAAGGTACTTAGTAAGCTTTCCCTTCTCGGCTTTCACAAGGTTCTCGTCATGCGGAATGGTGATATCGATAAGCATTGCCTGGCGCGTCAATCGATCTGTCAACACAATATCAGGCTTATTTGCAAAAACAGTCCTGTCCGTGATGACAGATCGATCCCAGTAGAGCGTTGCATAACCATTTTCGAGAACTGGCACCGGCGTGTACTTATAGTACGGCACCTCAGATTCTACAAGACCATATCGAAGAGCAAGTTGCTGATGGATAATCCTGGCTACAAGGTTATGTCTGTGCAAGTACTCACCGTTAGCCAGATGAGAACAACCGGAAATAATATGCCTGAGTGACTCACCGGGACGGCGGCATGCCCGACAGATGTCGGCCGTACCGTCCCTCAGGATATACTTCCGATAATTATTCGTCATCATGACTTCGTCTGCAATTGCACAGACAAACCCCTCGGTTTCCCCAAAAAGATCACCGAATCGTAGCCAGTTTACCGACGCGAGCAGATCCACATCGGGCCCTGTTAAGGCCCGGTAGTACCGCCCGTGGAGCTCCTTACTCTTCCATATGTTCCTGCGGTCTTCAGTGCTCAGCACCGTTGGTCTGCGCCAGTTCTCACTTGCCAAGGAGAGCGGCGTGAGGCTCCTATCTACTGCTACAACGTCGCGGTGCATCCCACACTCATTGTTAAGGAAGTAATCTCTCAGACTACACACCTCGCGGTTATGTAGAGTCTTGGCGTTTAAAAAGCCACGACCTCCACATTTACGCGGGATGTACAGTCTCATAACAGATGAGCGTGGGTGAAGCATGCGATGAGCTGTGAGCTGTTGACGGACTCTCCTATCCAGAGCGTCTAATTCAGTCTGAGTCCATCTTAGTATGCCAAAGGAATACGTGAGTAGGGGCATCACCCAAGCGTTGAAGGCGCGCATCTTATTGCCCCCCGACAAAAGGCTTTTAAGTACTTTTGTCAGACGACAGAAGAAGCGCTCCTTCACCGCCTGCTTAATGTCCCCATCTGTAATACTCAGAGACTGTGACATACCAAGATATTTGTAAGTTTCCGCCTCCGAGAGAGACCTGAGAGCCATTGTCTCAGAAAGTTGTAAATTAGTTGAATTTACAACTTTCCCCCGATATACATGCATAACCGCACATTTGTCTACACCAAACTCCATCCTGATAGAACTACTGAAATCTTCTGTGATTTTTAGTAGTTTCACCAGGTCAGGGCGTTTCGGTGCAAATAATTTCAGGTCATCCATGTATAACAGATGAGAAATGATTTCTCCGTCAACTCGAAGACGGTAGCCCAGCCCTGAATCCTTCAGTAGGTTGCTGAGAGGGTTCAGGGCCAGGCAAAACCACAATGGACTCAAACTGTCGCCTTGGAAAATGCCTCGCTCAATCCTTATCAAGTCCATCGGATTCGAGGGGCTATCTTCACCACCCGATTGACGAAGGACTGTGGTCCACTGCCTCATACACCCACCAAGAAAGGATCTCAAAGTTGTATTGACTTTATACAACTCTAAGATCCTTTCCAACCATGAGTGTGGCACTGAATCATAGGCCTTCTTATAGTCAATCCAGGCAGTAGAGAGGGCTGCCTTGTTTCGCTGAACTTGCTTGCACATGGTCATGTCCATGAGGAGGAGCTCTTTAGTACCACGGGACCCAACCCTACAACCATTTTGAGAAGGAGCCAAGATGTTATTTGCAACAATGTGCGAATTGATTTTTTCTCTCAAAATTGATGTAAGGAGCTTGTAGAATGTTGGTAAGCATGTTATGGGTCTATAATTTTTCGGATCCGTGGTACTACCGGACTTGTAGAGCAGAAAGGTGACACCTGTAGTAAGGAAAGATGGAAGAGAACCAAGTTCGAGGGCTTGTTGGAAATGTGTTGCCAAACATTCGTGTGAGCCTCGAATCCACTTTATCCAAAAGTTGTGCAATCCATCCGGCCCAGGACTATTCCAGTTCTGTGCCGTACGAATCGCACAACTTATGTCATCGGGGCTGATTGTTACAGCCCTCATTGATTCGATTGTCTCACACTTACGCTCAATCACACCCATCCAACCACCCTCGGTGTGTTCGACTGGCACCGACCAAATACTCCGCCAGAAATTAATCGTAGAAACAGAATCTGGCAGTTGTCCGTCGATCACACGTTGATCAGTTCCCTCCCACTTTCTATACACCTTCCTTTGGTCTCTTTGGAAGAAGCGATTCTGCTGGAATCGATCCACACACTCTCTGTAGCGACGAATACGTCCCGCCCACGCATAGACTTTCTGCTTCAGGAAATCAATACGTTCCGTGACTGAGACCATGTAATCGCGGGGACTTATGCCAGTACCCGCGAATGCCTGGGTCACGAAACGCATGACACGAGGGCGGATGTTGCCACCTCTGAAGCAGATTAGCTTTGCAATAAGAGTCCTAAACGTGTCGATACGTCGTTGAATCCGTTCTTGCCACGCGGGGACACCACCGGCGGGCCGAGGTGCACGGTCAGTGTTATTATTATTATTATTATTATTATTATTATTATTATTATTATTGTTATTATTATTATTATTATTATTATAGGAGTACACGTGCTGCTCTTCGGAGTCACCGCTTTACTGTCTCAAATATCCCATCGCGCATAAAGAAATTTGGTGACTCGTTTCTTTGTCGCACCTTCAAAAGGTGGAATAGTCTACCAGCACACGTTTTCCCTCCTTCCTATGATATGGGGTCCTTCAAAAGAGGCGTGAAGAAGCACCTTGTGGGCCGGCAGAGTGAAGTTAACTGATGCTACGTTTGTTTTCACGCTGCACCAGTTATCTTCGCGTCTAGGGCTCCATTTCCACATAACATCAGGTGGGATGGAGTCATTTGCCGTGTATCTATATATAAAAAAAGGTTTAATTCCTATATGAAAAATCTTTTTTCGTGAGCCTTGCTGAATAATGCACGAGGCCACGAATGGCCAAGGCCACGAATCGCACATCAAAAGAATACCTAGCATATGTTAGGATACCTACTACACTATGCTCTGCTTTGGAAGTAAAAAGCTAAAAATTGATAACAAAGAAAGTTGATAATGAATAACTAACTATTCATTAAAAAAGCTTCATTTTTTGCACACTACTTATGTCTTAAAATAATTTGGCCCAACATCCTTGTAAATGAAGTATCGCTTTTATGCCCCAAAGAGATACTTCAATCCGTAGGTACATAGGTAAGTACCTATAGAGCATAGGTACATGTACCTATAATACCGTAATACGATCCAGTCAACTGAATTATTTTGTATTAAAGTAAAAATCACATAAAATATTTTTTTTATTGTTTATTAAACTTCAATCCGTAGGTACATAGGTAAGTACCTATAGAGCATAGGTACATGTACCTATAATACCGTAATACGATCCAGTCAACTGAATTATTTTGTATTAAAGTAAAAATCACATAAAATATTTTTTTTATTATTTATTAAACTTTCCGTTTCAGTCGCACACTAAGACAGAGACAAAAGAAAGCGTAATTTAATCGATGTAAGATATCATGGTAGGGTATAGCTAAGCACCACAATTGACGACAGTCGACACTCATTGGCAATTTTATAGCTCAGTGAACATGATTGGAAAGGCATCTGTGTTCAGAGATAGGCGACCACGTTAAATGATTGCTTTGTACCATGTGGCAAGCAAGACATGGAGTACTTTATAGTTTATGATTATAATTTTCTAAAGGACCAATCCTGGAGCATTATTCCAAATACCACCAGACCCGGAGTTCCCGGCTTCGATTCTCAGCGGGAGGTCATATTAGGGAACTCTGTTTGTTTGGTTTGTTGAGTTTAGCTAGCCACCATCATTTGACCTTAATCTGTGCCATAATTGTGTCGCCATACCATAACAACAACGTTGTGTTCCGCCAGTTAGGGCGCTTTCAATTTAGACGTTTCGTGTCGTACCGCTACTGTGCGTTTTCATATTAAACGCCAGCCGCACGACAGCCGCACGCTTGTTTTAATATGGAACGCAGTGCAAACTTACGACAGCAGCAGCGGTCCGACACAAAACGCCTAATTTGAAAGCGCCCTTAGAGAATGATAGCAAATTCCTCAGTAGATTGGTAGTTGAGGATTTTGGGTGAACAGCGCTTCCACCGCCTTGTCATCTCTTAGCATCAGGTGACATGAAGAATAAGTGCTTACAAGTAGATCTACAACATCTTTGCAATTCCTGGACTTGTATGCACTTATTCTTCATGTCACCTGATGCTAAGAGATGATAAGGCGGTAGAACCGCTAACACGACTTACATGAAGTTCGAAGTATTAATTTTGTATAGGTACCAATGGTGTATTGGTATACCGATATTACAAGTACCTCGTCAAATGTAATTGAAATATGCGCGCCGCTCCGTTACAGCAGGGGCGCTGAATGAGCGATGCATCAATATCTAATTGAAATTGACGATGACGCAAAGCTGGCATGCTGCTGGTGCTGCGTACGAGACAGTCTCCCTTGTACTACAAAACAGTGTTTGAAGTTAAACAATAGCTAAATACGTCTTTAAAATATTGTGTCTCTGTCTAATAAATAATATTAGCTAAAAAGTGATTGTTTCTCATCAGGTGACCAGCTTGCTTGTTTGCCAGCTCATTTTAAATGCAAAAAACCGTTGTGTCGATCCCAAAATGCCCTAAATCCATAGTTCCGTGTTCCGTTAGACAACGATAGTTCGTTGTCAACGGTTTAACTTAGTAGGTAGTCTCACGGAACTATGACGAAACACGATTATTATTAATGTGCGTGTAAAAAACATAGCCAACACTACTTGAATTTCTGATGAATAAGACGGCGAAGATAAGTCAAGCGCAGCTTCTATACCTTCACAAACTATTATCAACATCCAATGATCTAATACCAGTCTTTTAAGCTATTCATTAGTCAGTCTATAAAAAGTCCGGTATTGGTGGACTTAAATTCTGAAGACTCGGAAACGGAAGCATCTGTAAGGTCATACCTACGTTTTCTTATAAGAATATTTAACTTCGAACACTGCAGGCACTTGAAAAAAAAACTACTTACCTGGATGGGATTGCGGAAAACTGAGGGTGGTTCTGTTACATAGGTATTATTGTACTAGTACTAGGTTTGGTTAGTGGTAGAGCGTGCTAGCTACCACCATCTTATTTAAGTCTGTCGTCAATACATCAATATTTTTGCATTCTTGTTTACAATTAGAGATTTAATGGCCACGAGCCAGTTCCTTAGTTATTAAAGATCTTAAAATTGTATGCATCTACCTTTAGCGTATCGGCACTTCGGGCTTCTTCTTCAACGATTCTATTCAAAATGTCTGTAGGTGAAAGGAAACTGAGTTATCTCTTTCTTTATAGACAGACAGAGCTAAATTCGACGTTTAAAGAATGGGAATCAATGGTAGAATCAGGCCACTGAAACACTATAATAACACAAATAGCAGAATCCAGGCCAATCAAATCAATTTATTTACTACAAACAGTTATACAAAAAATTAAGTTTCAATGTTTTCTCATGAGATGGTATTTTACGATAACAGTTCTGAATTGAATACACTTTGTATGTAACGTAAACGGATTATTAAACTTAGAGCGGCCATACACGGGCTGCACGAGCAGTTAGCCCACGTTAGCCATTGATCAATATATACGGACCGCTCGTCTGCCATATCATAGTCAGAAACCTAAAGCTGCCATTGATAAATGCTTCGGCAGTCGGTTTCAACTGCTGGCTCAAGGCAGGTAGGCGAGAGGCGCACGCGAACCCGAGGTGAGATGAAGAGCGCTAGCAACTGCTTGACTACACGAAGAAATGTCATCGTTCTGCTGACTGCCTGCATGGAGCAGTTGCAACTGCTTGAGCGGTACCATTACATGTGTGTATGACTAGTTCGCTATGCAGTCGCAGCTTAAAGCAGTCGATCCTGACTGCTTCAAGCTTCTCGTGTTTGCCCGCCCTTCGTCTCTGTTTACTTTCATAAAATTCTAATTACGGCGCGTGGTCTTGCGTGTCGCTATCGATTTGACTCTCGGTCGGTCGTAGTACCTAATAAATTGATAAAAGTATTTGCCTACACATTTTGTTTCCGGTAACAACTAAAATAGCAACTACAGACTATAATAATATTTGTTGTGTTCAAACAAACATGATTAATCGCCGCAAATCTTTGGGTAAGCTTTGGTTTACAAACTTTCATTCAGTCATTACCACGCAAATATGCAATTATCTCCTAACTTTTTAACTGCTTATGTGGTCTATTGGAACCACCGAAGATAGAGACCCAGGCCAGAGTGTCAGGGACGATTCGATTCGGGTTTCGGGTAGGTTTCTAGATTTGATTCCTAGTCACATTATTGTACTCTGTTCGGTCGATGTTATATACTTGTTCAATGTCTGCCTGGCGCCATTTAAAGGAAACCACTATATTATCTTAGTCTGTCGCCATAGCAGCAATGTCGTCGTACGTAGGTAGTATTATATATCCAGACAGCCGATTCGATCCGAACTCTTCGGAGAATCTAGTAGGGCACGGGGACACGCACTAGTGCGTGATGCCGTTCCCTCTAGAAAACCTCCGAAGGTGATTCGTTTCACACGGCTTCAGAAACCCTAAGTTTCTCGCCACCCCCAAAAAGCCAGGTGAAGAACACTCCAAAAAAAGTTAGACAAAACATAGCCAGCTCCTCAATGGGTAGGTAGTGTAGAATTTCGATCAAATCAGATGAAATAAAGGCCGATTCCCTGTAGCATAAAAATTGTTTATACGTTTTATATGGATTTCCAATATTTTAAAAATTTGTATACAAGTCATGTGAGTGACTGGCATAATTATACTTTGTCCAGAAAAAACAATATTTTCGCAGTACCTAGTATCCTTTTGAAATATAGCCAAAGCTTTCTCTCGAAACACAGATTCCGCGGAGGTTTTTTCACATACCAATATTTTGGTATTCAATTAGTTAAAACCACAATTTGAACTGTTTTAGGTATACTCGTCGTAATAGGGCAATTTCATTCACGCTGAGTCGATTGGCCACTTATCCTTCCACGTTGATGGCTTTATCGAGTCGATCTAGCCAGAACAGTGTCTCTGTCCTTTTTGTTATCACCGTCTCCCGCTTATCAGAGTACGTGCGCCACAACCGTGGCCACACATAATGATAAACAATTGAACCCAGCGACATTGCAGCAAACGGCCGATTACAAAATTGATGTTTTGATATGCCTTCTGACAGGTCTCTGTGTCAGCCGGCAGTTATCGCGGCATTGTTGTGACCGTCATCTGTCTCTCTTTCTTCTTCTTAGCAAATGACTGGTTGGTCGCTTTCTTTTGTTTTCGATTTTAAATTTCAAATGTTCCGTCTAGCTAGCTCGAACTTCTATGAAATCTCAAAGATATCCTCGTCCTCGGAGATCTATCTGCTATTGGTTGCTCTTAACTGATTCGAAAATTCCGCAGATAAAAATAAAGATAATTTATTTGCATGTTACGGTAGTACCTATGATGCCTAGGAAAGCTCTAAAGTTATTCGGGCACTAAGGCTAGAGGATCCACTGATGTCCCCGCCAACAACTATAATTATTGTATTCTATGTGGTTTACAGAAATTTTGTTTGTTGTTGCATGCTGTACTAATTCATAATTCTATACCAAAATACTATATTTAATTAAACAAACCAACAAAATATTATATAAGATAATCTCATTTTTCCTAAAACATAAACTAAAGTTGCACCCGTTTTGATTATTCATAAGACAGTCTTATCTAATAGCCTAGTTGATTCAGACATGGTCTTAATTAATGATCCATATTAATTTATATCACACATTACAGATTGTAATCAAAATATTGAGTACCTTATCTAGAATCATTCAGTGCAGCCAATTCAGTAATATATTGCTTTTAATCCTCATGATAACGATTGATAGAATCTATAAAACAAAACAATATAAAATTATGTTGTGAGATTTTATTTTCGTTACTCATTGATAACATCTCGATTCATGGAGACATTGATTGAACGACATTCAATTGGATTGAACGAACTTTATTAAGAACATACGTGAAAACCAAGCCGTGATATCTGGAGAGTATCTTAGTTGTCTCGGAATATAATGACCGCTATTGCTATATACATAAGCTCGTACAAGATAACGAACGATTTGATAAGGTGAGATAGACAGGTATCAATTTCTAAGTATGTTACTAAGCGCTAATAACGAATAAACGTGTTTATAGAAATAACAAATTGAACAAGTAAATGCTACATTTAGTTATTTTATTATTTTTATTAAGGTTGAAAACTTACGAGGGGCGGCTGGAAAGTTATCTACCTAACAGAAAGAAAAGACAGGAAGCTATTTTTTTTTTCAATATAGTCCCCTGCAACTGTAATACACTTATTACATTTGTCAATAAGTGACATTAAACCGTCAAAAAAATATTTCTTGGATTGGTCGTCAAAGTGGTCGTCCACAGCGGCTTTCATTTCCTCATCAGTTGAAAATCTCCAGTTGAGTATTATTTTTTTCGCTAGGTCCACTGTGTCTTCTGTGACTGCAGAAACCAGCCGTCCGCTACGGGGATCGTCTTCCAAGCTTACACGGCCGTGTTTAAATTGTTTAGACCAAAACTTTATTACAAAATCGGAAGGACATGAATCACCAAACACATTGGACATCCGTTGTTTGATTTGCGACGGAGTATTTCTCTCTTTATTTAGAAATTTAATCACGGCACGCTGCTCAATTTTAAGAATTTTATTATTTTCTTCCGACATGTTTACTATGTTAATGTCCTATTCGTAACGAAAACAATAAAAACAAGTGAATGCTGTTATTTTCAAATAAAGAATCTATAAGTATTAAACTACATAGTGGCCAGTATAATACCATTTTTGTAACTTTATTTAACAAGGTAGATTATATATCACCCACCCCTCGTAAGTGTCAAAACAAACCTAATATAGGTTTTTTAAGATTCTACGAAACTCAACAAACTAATATTGTATTAATAATTTTGACTATTATGTAATTTATTTATCTATCTAACTATAAAAAGTAATTTTTAAAATCCTTCATATTTGGGGGTTAATGTTACTCGCGTCCGTAGGTTTACCCTTGAGACCCTACACGTGACCCCTGGGTGGTGCTAAATGAGTGACACTGTCTGAGTGGTAGGGCCGCGCTGCGTTGCAGCACGAAGTGGGCCAGCTCGCCCGGCGTAATACCACCCTCTCACAGAATATCGGCGTGAAACAATGGCACTCGTTGCTGTTGTGTTTCGTCCGGTGAGTAAAAGTACCGGAGGCCCATCTCTCACCTCCTCCCAACCCTCCCAATTCCTACTCCCTCTTCAAGATCCAACTCCTTCCTCAAGGCCGCCAACGCATCTGGGACTACTTTGGTTTTCCATGGGCGGCGGTGATTACTTTCCATCAGGTGACCGGCTGGTCACCTGCTCGTTTGCCTCCTTTTAACATAAAAAAATATCCTGTATGCAGGGTGTCCCTAGCCTCTGGACAAATATTAACACTACACGTTCATTAAAGGTGACCTGACCAATATGAGAACTATTACGACAGTCTGTCAAGTATTTACCGAAATATATATAATAATAAATGTATTTCAAATAATAACTTCGGAGGAGCAACCATTATGCACATAGCATTTTTCTACTCCTAAATACTACAAAAGTACTTTGTTTGGCATTGACATATGTTTGTTATGCTACTTAATGTGTCACTCCACTCAAGTTATCATTGTCAATGATGGATGCAGTATGTTACAATTTATTGTCGTTTAGTTGGGGTTAAATTTGTTAGAAAAATTTGATTTTGATTTTATCTTCTAATTAAAAAATAATAACTTAACTGCATTTCTGAGGAGAAGCGTTACACGGGTTTCAATATTAAAATTTGTTCATAGCGCTTACGCTTACGTTATCCTAAAATCACGTTTTATAACTTGAACTTGCATCTGTTTACACTTCGTCCTTATACATCTACGAGTATCAGCAATAATGCCTCTAATATAGACGAACGTTAGACATACTATTTCTACAGATCATGAAACACTATACTGTTCCGATCAACCGTTAATCAAATCTCAACTCTAAAGATACAGAGCTCATTTTGTGGCTCGGTAGCAGTTTCATTTTATTAGATTAGATTGACAGCTCAGTCTCACCGTGGTCAAAGATCTTGAGAAAACGTCAAGATATAATTTTAAGCAAACATTGATCGATAAAATCTAAATCCTTATGTACCTGATAAAATTTAACCTTAGCATTCTAGGAGTCCGTCCCTATGTTGCTACTGTGACTACCACCAGAATCGTACAACAGGTTTACATAGAAGCCAATTTCAAAGAATTTATCTTCTTGCTTTCGTAAGCGTGGTTGAATGGTGAATGAAACTCGAATTCAGGCGTCATCTTGTCATTTCGATGAAAAAATGAAAGCAATATCGAAAGCTATAGGCTATAACTTTCGATATTATTCGATATTATATTTCGATATTATATTAGAAGGCGAGGCGAGGGCCTCGCCTTCAAAGCGACCGAAAGCGAAAGAGTTAGGCGTTTGGGAGGCAGGAAGGAGTTGTGGTCAATATTACCCTCATAATCATCATCAGCCTATTTGGTTCACTGCCTCCAATCTATGTGCACGCTACTGCGTAAGAGTCGAGACCCGCGGCTACTTTCGTTCTCATACAGCTTTTGCCAGCCACCTTGCGAAGATCGTCGCTCCACGTAGTCTGAGGGCGTCTTACACTTTGCCGATATGCGATCTACACTCAAGAACTCGCTTAATGAGGTGTAAAAAGAAGTTTTCATATTGGTGGATTTGGTCCAAGCACACCGCTTGGCTATCTCGCATAACTCTGGTCTGGCGGAACCTTTCTGCTCGCTCGATTAAAAAGTGACCATATTCGAAGGTACATAACAAACATTTTCGTCTGTTCCAGCGGGCGCGGCGACACTGCGAGTGCTGCTAAGTTTTGCAGTAGGCGGCTTGCTGGGGGACGTGTTCCTCCATTTACTACCAGAAGCCTGGGAAAACGACTTGGCCAACAGAAAAGGTAAAGTCTACTTATAAATTTATGATTTACATTTTTTTTCATTATCCATGACAGTACCTCTAGGCCACCCTTTTTTTACCAATGAAAAACTCATTGCCGCGGATGGTTATGTAGGCCTCTCCCACCGATCTCCGCCTCCCCGGCCCCGTCCAGGTCCAAAGGCCCTGAAAGGGAGCATATAACTTATTTAATAAAATGTACAGCTCTTAATATTGAATTTTATAACTTTTTATCTGCTGAATTAGATAGTAATCTTTGCATATTAACGTGTAGTGTTTGTAATGCTTTGTATGCACGCTTTTGGGATGCACTCCTGCTCACATCTTAGTTTTTATTATTGTTCTTGGTTTAGTTTGAACTATCTTGTTGTGTATACCTTAAAGTATATAAAAAAAGGATTCGGGAGAGGGGGGATACCCACTAAAAACCACTGTACTTCCTCTAAATACTGATGCAAGGGTGAACCGTGACCACACCGGCACCGTCAGGAATTCTGCTGGGCGACCTTGGCCCCCCTGTTTAATAGAAATATAAACAGAAGATGAAGAGAACTCTTTTGTAGACTCGAAGCATTATTTCCAGTAAAAGATTAATATAAATCTAATAATTCAGTACCTATTAACTTTGCTCATTACGTCACACAAATATAATGTAATTTATAGTAGACCACTTATCGGAATAAGGAAAACTAAACAGCTGTGTAGGTTGAAATCAATGCATTAATAATGTGCAAATACCTACCTATGTAATCGAAAATGTGTTTTTCAGTAGAAAAAGTCGTTAATATTTTGCCAAGATAAAAATACTTATTCTCTATTCTATATTTTTAACTGGCACTGAAAAATCTTGCACACTTTGGTCCATCGTCCTTTTTAAGCAAACACTGTGTCCACGTATTTTGAAATAGGTACGATCTAGGTGTCTATATTTTTTATAAAAGTGACTTGTTCTTGATTTTTACAATAAAAACCCCCAAATGACTTCGTAGGTAAGTAAGTAAGGTCCTTAAAGGTTGGGAAATCATCTAAATCGTACCGTGTTCAAGAGCTCGAGCGCGCGAATACCAGACACAATAGAATTTTAATTGTTATCGGCCACCTGGTGGTCGCTCGACGCTTGAGGGGTTTTTTATAAATCATCATCTTCATTAGCCTTTTCTACTATATTTCCACTGCTGGACTTGTGACATAGGCCTCTCCATGTGCACGCCACAGAGCACGTTTCGCGGCCAATCCGATCCGAACCCCTCGGAGAATCTAATAAGGCAAACGATCCGCGGCTACTCTCATCCAGCTCAAAAAGGCTAGCTTAGCAACTGCAAAAGAACTTTTTGACCTCATCCCACCTTCTCCCTTCCTTCATAGGAGTACACGTGCAGCTCTTCGGAGTCACCGCTTCACTGTCTCAAATATCCTATCGTGCACAAAGAAATTTGGTGACTCGTTTCTTTGTCGCACCTCCAAAAGTTGGAATAGTCTACCAGCACACGTTTTCTCTCCTTCCTATGATGTGGGGTCCTTCAAAAGAGGCGTGAAGAAGCACCTTGTGGGCCGGCAGAGTAAGGTTAACTGAGGCTACGTTTGTTTTCACGCTGCACCAGTTATCTTGTAACGTTGTCGTTGCAATTTACTCAACGTTATATTTTTATGTTATTCATTTTATAGCCTCCTTGGTAGTTTTAAAAACTATCTGTCAAATTTACATGAACTGATGCTACGTTTGTTTTCACGCTGTACCAGTTATCTTCGCGTCTGGACTCCATTCCCACTTAACATCAGGTGGGATGGAGTCATTTGCCGAGCTATCTATAAAAATAAAAAAGAGCATCACACTTCCTACTTTGTACAATGACATAGACCTTCTTTAAGTTTCCCGCCGCCGCCCCCAAAAAAGCCCGGTGAAACCAATCGCCGTCTGAGACATCAGCAAACTATCAAAAAAAACCGGCCAAGTGCGAGTTGGACTCGCGCACGAAGGGGAACCCTTACCCGTACTTTATGACGTATTAAAAAAAACTACTTACTACATCTCGTTCAAAGCAATTTTTGATGGAAGTTTGCATGGTAATGTACATCATATATATTTTTTTAGTTTTATCATTCTCTTATTTTAGAAGTTACAGGGGGGGGGGGGGACACTTTTTACCACTTTGGAAGTGTCTCTCGCGTAAACTATTCAGTTTAGAAAAAAAATATATTAGAAACCTCAATATAATTTTTGAAGACCTATCCATAGATACCCCAGGCGTATGGGTGTGATAAAAAAAAATTGAGTTTCAGTTCTAAGTATGGGGAACTCCCAAAATTTATTGTTTTTTTTTCTATTTTTGTGTGAACATCTTAATGCGGTTTACAGAATACATCTACTTACCAAGTTTCAACAGTTTTATAGTTTCGGAAAAAAGTGGCTGTGACATACGGACGGACAGACAGACAGACAGGCAGACATGACGAATCCATAAGGGTTCCGTTTTTTGCCATTTGGCTACGGAACCCTAAAAGAGCATCACACTTCCTACTTTGTACAATGACATAGACCTCCTTTAAGTTTCCCGCCGCCCCCAAAAAAGCCCGGTGTAGCCAATCGCCGTCTGAGACAGTCAGCAAACTCTATAAAAAAAAAACAAACAATCCGCGGCTACTGTCATCCAGCTCAAGGCGCTTAGCAACTGCAAAACAAAAGAGCATCACAACATTCTACTTCCCGCTAAACGTAAACAAGAGTTTTAGTCCATTGTCAAGTGTGTACAATGACATAGATCTTTTTTTCCCAGTCGATTCACTCGCGGAGGTTTTGTGTCGCACTAAATAGCCGGCTATAATTACACTCTTACGCTGCATGTGATAAGGACCATTATTTTATGAGTGAATCATTAATGTTTTGTGTTCCAAGCGATCCGGCGTGCGTATAACCACAGAATACATAATAGTCAAGCGTATAACTCAATTAATTACTATAGTTAGGTATAAGTCGCGTGTTGACAAGTGCACACGTATGTAAACAATGCTTTTAATAATCGTGTATTTGACATTAAATTATAAAAAATATAAATACACTATATTGGTGATCAGGAAAGGAATAATGATATATTTAAATTATTTATTGAAGCCAGTGGTTGAAATTCGCCCGTAATTCACAAAAGATATAGTAGTAAGTAAATAGCCTATATCTGTCCCACTGCTAGGCAAAGGCCACCATAATTAGAATCCAGTCATCACTACGATTGATGGGTAATGGCTTAATCACCACGCTTGCCAAATGCAGGTTGGTGATACCAAACCCTGACTATATATCGAAAAATCCGAAATTCTAAAACTTTGAAAAAGCTGGGTGTGCTTAATAGAGCGAGTCAGTATTACACGCCGGCCCACCGCTTACAACAAAGCACGGTCAGGCCGCATATGGAATACTGCTCCCATCTTTGGGCTGGAGCACCCCAGTACCAACTCCTTCCATTTGACCGCATTCGACGCAGAGCTGCTCGAATTGTCGACGACATGATTATTTCAGGTCGGCTCGATCCACTGGCTCTTCGGAGAGACGTTGCGTCTCTCTCTATATTGTACCTACCGCATATATCATGGGGAGTGTTCTGAGGAATTGTTCGGCTTGATCCCTACCGCTGCTTTCCTTCACCGCACTACACGCAATCGACTGTCATTCCATCCACATCACCTTGATGGATGGCGGTCTACTACTGTAAGTTTTTCACAGTATTCATTCGATTACGTTTACGAAAACGAAAATTAGTATGGCATTGAAGCAGCGCCTCCTGGCGGCATACGAGAAGAGTTAACATTTTGCCATATAAATTCTCGTTTTCGTTAACGAGATCGAATGGCGAATGAACCGCGCCGCGTAGCTAGCTACCACCATCTTGTCTAATGTTTGTAGCATTTGTGTTCCGGCAGCTAGAGATAAGATAGCCAGTGCCTCAGTAGTTGAGGATTCCGGGTGAAGTGCGCTTCCACCTTCGACCTTACTATCACTTAACATCAGGTGAGATGAAGGTCAAGCTTAGCCGTAATATACAGGTAAAAAAAATCAGCTGTTCCATACATTTTGGTCGAATGAATATTGATATTTTGTATGGAACAGCTGAATTTTTTTTCGAGTTAGGAAGTTGGTCCAATAGTAAAAGTTGTTCGTTTGTATCACAGGAGTCATTTCAGAAGGTATGGATAGTGATAAAAAATTTGACCTGTATATAAAAAAAATTGCACAATAAATAAAAACACAATTTACTTTCGTGATAAAAAATTATATCTTTTTGTGCCAAACGTGATCATTATATGTACCTAGCGTTATTCATTGCAGTAAGTAATGACGATAATATCGCAGAAAAAGCGCACTTCACCCAGAACCCTCATTTACTGAGGCAATCTTATCTCTAACTGTCTGAAAACAATATTTCTACTAAAATTAATGTCGTGGCGACTGACGGTGGTAGCTAACCAGGTGACCTCAAAACAAAGAACTACCACCGACCTCAGTAACTAGGGAATTGGCTATCTTATCTCAAACTGTCTCAACACAAAAATGCAACTAAAATTTATAAATTCTATACAGTATACATATATTCGTATACACAATATTGTATAGCAGTTATGTTACAGGGTTCTTGAAGGCACGTAAAGCCGTTGGTCCCGACTGCATTAGCAGTCGTTAACAACCACCTATCTGCACTGGGCCCGCGTGGTGGTTTTTGGCCAGTTTAGAAAGGCTCCGCTGAATGAAGATAATGATAATACACATCCCTATCTATATGCATAAGTATATAGACACATAGACATACATACAAATACAAACATACATACATACATACTTAAACACATACAATTTAACATTGATGTTATGGCGACAGACTTAGATGAGACATGGTAGCTAGCCAGTCTAAAACAAGTCCTACCATAATATAACTGAGTACACTAATTATAATCACTTGTTGGAAATCGAATTGAACTTGTTTTCAGACCGGATCGGACTAGTGTAGTGGTACACAACAAAGGCGGTAAAAATATGAAAATCGCATTAATATTTATTGTATGATAATGTTTGTTTTCAAGAATAAAGTTCTCTTTATAATTTACTAGCTGACCCGGCGGACTTTGTACCGCATTTCTTTTTTTTTTTAAATATAACCTATGTTACTCAGCGCTAATGTAGCATTCTAATGGTGAAAAGAATTTTTTAAATCGGTCCAGTAGTTTTTGAGTTTATTCGTTGCAAACATACATACATACAAAAATACAAAGCTTTCATCTTTATAATATTAGTATACATATATATATAGCTATGTATAAGGAAGCAGGGCTGTCATCTATAAATAAATAGTCTGTGCCAGACATTCGATATCACTTCTAACAAAACAAAGCCATACTAAACATTAACTTAGTAATTAATATGTCTTCTAAGTAATAAAACATACAATACTGTTATAAATTTCGTGTTTGATGTTTAAGCGATAAAATATAGTCCCATAGACGTTATTGAAAATTGATTGATTGATCAAGGAAAATAATCAAATATCTTCCATAACTCAATATAGGTAATGTTGAAACCTATTGCCCTAATGCTAATGGACACTTGCTGAGTTTCTTGCTTCTCAGTACAAGATCTCCCGCCCAGAGTAGACTTACGAACCGATGGCATAGTGACATTCATAAGAGCTACTTGTAGCCTAAACTGAATAAATGTTTTTGAATTTTGAATTTTGAATTTTGAATTTTATTATTATTTCCTATATTAATATAGCAAACACCGTTTGCCAATATAGTGAAATTAAATATACATTTTGTATTTACAAAAGTAATACCAATTTTATAAATAAACATGTTGCTCGTCAGTGCTGTCATTGTATTGGGATTTTATTAGTTATTTTTAATTAACGTATTTAAAAAAAATATCTCTACCAGGCGTGCGATTTTTGAATCGGTGCCGGTGACTTATTCTCTCACTATGATATCAATTACAAAAGCTCCTTTATCACTTACTCAAACTCAAGGTCACTATTAGAATATTATTTATACTATTCTTGATTACTTCGTTGTCTGCCGTGAATACAGACACAACAGAATTTCAATTCTTTGGCGACGCTGATAAGCGCTCGCGCACATCAAAGGTTAAGCAACCACCTATCAATTGTAGCGATGACTTGGTTTCAACAATAAAGGCATTTGACCAGCAGTGAGACAGTTTATATATGTTTTTCATTGTAATATGGGCTTGCTCTTGGCCTCATTCTAATCCCTAGGGCTAAGAAGAGGCCGACGATGGAACGAGCTTGCCCAGAAATAGCCTATTCACTCGTGCTTTAAAAACTTTAGGGTTATTATGCACTCGAAAACACAGACTCCGGTAGGGAATTCCACTCTTTAGCTGTACGCATTACAAATGTAGAAGCAAAACGCTTGGTACGCAAAAGTGGAATGTCAACCACGTAAGGGTGGTAGCCAGCCGTACGTCTGGGTTCCCGATGGTAAAATGGGGAAGGTGGAATGAGCTCATGCAGCTCAACAGCACTCTCTCCGAAATATAGCCTGTAAAAGACCGACAAGCAGGCAACTGTGCGGCGGTGAGCGAGACTGTGAAGCTTGGTTTTCACAAGCTTATCTTCACCTATAATTCTCCTGGCTCTGCATTCCACCGAATCAAGCGCGGCGAGCTGGTATTTTGCTGGTCCCTCCCAAAGGTGCCAGCAATACTCCATGCACGATCAGATTTGCGCTTTATATAAATAAAGTTAGAAGCTGTTATAACCTTAACCTTATATAGGACACCCAGTTTTTTGGCCGCTGTTTGAACCTTAATTTCGATGGTATCGCCGAAGTTCAGACTGGAAGTCAACTTCATGCCGAGGAGATTATGGTTTTCGGTAATCGGTACAGTCATATCTCGGAAAGTAGGAGTCAGGTTAACACGTTAACCGCCAAGCATAGATGTCCTTTTTTTTTCAATCACCTACTAACTCTGTCGCTATATTTTTAAGTATATGTCGTAACGCCAACCCAAATACACCATAAGATTCGTCCAGGCCAGAGCTTTATTTTCTTGATACTAAATATATGAAAAGCGTGTGCATTAGCGATACACAGCGCTTTGAAAAAAATGGGCGCAGTGTATCATTTTTGCACACGCTTGTGTTAACTGGCGTGTGCAAAATTGATACACTGGCAGTCAAGGTAAAATCTGATGGCTGATCACTTGTCAGATGAGTACAGTCTAGAGTGTGGCGTGAGGCAAGGGGGGATCTCTTCGCCTACGCTCTTCAACGTGTACATGGACAGTTTGATCGCCGAACTCAGCAGCATGCATGCAGGCTGTTACATAGACGGAGTCGCAGTCAATAACATAAGCTATGCTGATGACATGGTCCTGCTGGGTCCGTCGGTTAATGCTCTTCGTAGTTTGCTTCAGGTGTGTGAGCGGTATGCCAAGAGCCATGGTCTATTGTATAATACCAAAAAAAGTGAGCTTATGATTTTCGGTCTAAGTGTTAAAAATACTGCCATCCCCCCAATTTTGCTTAACAGTTGTCCACTCAAAAGAGTGAGACAATTTAAATACCTAGGACATATTATCACTGATGATCTGAGAGACAATGCAGACATTGAACGTGAACGCAGGGCGCTGGCTGTCCGGGGTAACATGTTGGCTCGCAGGTTTGCTCGTTGTTCGACTGAAGTCAAATTAACATTATTTAAGGCTTATTGCCAATCTTTTTACACGAGCAGCTTGTGGGTCAAATACACTCAAAGGGCATACAGTGCTCTGCGTGTTCAATATAATAATGTTTTCAGAATGTTGTTGCGGCTGCCGCGCTTCTGTAGCGCGTCCGCGATGTTCGCCGACGCGCGTACGGATGATTTTTATGCGATCAGGCGCAAACGTATCTCCTCACTACTACGCAGAGTGCGTGGTAGCAGTAACAGCATTCTGAAGGCATTATCAGATAAATATGATTGCCCAATACAATCGTTTTTTATAAAATATGTTATTGGGGCAGTTAAATAGCTTTTAAGGTACCTACGATTTTATTTAATATTATTTTAATTTTAATTTTTATTATTTATTTAATTACTAACATAGTTTAAGTGCCCATTGTTACTAATCATAATTGGATCTATTGTTATCTTTAATAAATGAATTATTATATTATTATATTATTATTATATTATTATATTATAAAAGGACTCCTTTTGGCGGTGAACAGATATGCCTGCATTTTGGTGGCGTTAAAACTGACTAAATTGTTGTCACCCCATATTTATTTATATATTTACTTATGACTACTGTTGGTTTTACAGAAGGTGAACACGTCTCCCTAAAATGTGGGCTATGGTGTCTCTGTGGCATGCTGGTCTTCATAGTGGTGGAAAAGCTCTTCGCCACCACCGAGGGGGCAGAAGCAGAAGAGGAGCCTGAGCCGAAGCAGAACGGCGCCATCAAGCAGATAGAGATAGAGGAGATCGAGAAGCTTCTAGAAGTTGAGAGGAAGCAGCGCGGCGTCAAAGGGCCGGGCCTGTGCAACGGATCGGTGACCGCGAAACAGCTGTATGATACGTGCGTGTTCAATAATAACACGAAAGGTTAGTTTTTTTTAAAATTGAATATTCATGACGCTTCAGTTGACGAGTGGCCATACGCTCGGCCCGGTATTCGTAGATCCTGTCCCAATGAGATGATAGTATGGAAATAGAATAGAATGATTATTGTATGTGATTGACATAAGCCAACGATACATACAAATGACCCCATACGTTAATTTTTATTCTATAGCATTATGACACTTGTCCTAGCCCTAGAAATCGTGAAAAGTGTGTTTCGATTGTTTTCGATGCATAAACCCAGGTTTGTGATCACCAACTACGGGATCTAACAGAGGATCTCGATGGCGCAGTGGTCAACGCGCCCGGTCTGCGATTGCTGAGGTTAAGCAACTTTCGCAAAGGACGGTCATCAGATGGATGACCAAAATTTGTCATGTCCCACCTTCTCCTTTCCTCCATAGGAGTACATGTGCTGCTCTCCGGAGTCACCGCTTCACTGTCTCAAATATTCCATCGCGCACTAAGAAATTTGGTGACTCGTTTTTTTGTCGCACCTCCAAAACATGGAATAGTTTGCCAGCACACGTTTTCCCTCCTTCCTATGATATGGGGTCCTTCAAACGAGGCGTGAAGAGGCACCTTGTGGGCCGGCAAAGTGAGGATAACTGATGCTGCGTTGTTTTCACGCTGCATCAGTTGTCGTCGCATCTGGAATCCATATTCACTTAACATCAGGTGAATTGGAGTCATTTGCCGTGCTACGTATAAAAAAATAAAAAAAAATCTCGAGCTCCTCCGTGCTTCGGAAGGCACGTAAAGCCGTTGGTCCCGGTTCCATTAGCAGTCGTTAAAAAAACCACCAATCCTCACTGGGCCCGCGTAGTGGTTTATGGGCCGTTCTCCCTATCCATCCATAGAGAAGGCTCGTGTCCCAGCAGTGGGGACATAAAATGAGCTGATGATGATGATGATGATGATGACGCTAACAAGCTAACAACAACGAGAACTGTCACGTGACTTTCCAGTTCTGCTGAGTAAGTTTTAAATAAAACCGTTTGTTACAGGCGAAGGCGATTGCTGCAGCGCGATGGCGACTCAGAACGGTTCAGTGAAGTGCAACAAAGCCAGTAACCGCTGGATGGGCCGGTGTCTGCTGCGGGAGGCGCGGGAGAAGGCGCAGCAAGCCAGCAAAAAGACGGACAAGAAGGATGTAAGTATACATCATCCTATAGAGTAGACCGGAGTAGACCGTCTACTGCGTCAACCCATCATCATCCACTGCTGGACAAAGACCGATCGACCGATCGATCGAAAGTTCGATTCCCAGCGGGTGGTATACATGTTTGTGTACTCGATTTGGTTGGTGGTAGGGCTTGTTTGTCCGCCTGGCTAGCTACCATCATCTTATCTAAATATGTCGCCATAACATCAATGTTTGTAGCATTGTTGTTCCGGCAGCTAATATAAGAATGCTAGTGCTCAGTAGTTGAGGATTCCAGGTGAAGTGCGCTCCCATCTTAGGCCTTATCATCACTGTTCGATATCTGCTGTTGAATTGAGGGTAGATTGGTAAATCATCACTGAACCCGACTCGACGGCTGGCCGCTCGTACTGCGGCAGGTAGCCATTGCGCGTTGAGCTGGACGGACGTTCTCTCCTCTCAATTTTGACCGTGTCGAAACCGCATCGTTAGACGTTCTAACATTCGTAATGTGTGTGTGGACTCACAGCCGTGTAGTGTGCTTCTTCCGAGACCTATTGAACCTAGTTTAGCCGTGCTAACCATGGAAATAAATTTGGACTTTCTGTGGCGTGCCGTGTACGCCTGGAACCGAGCATCTTCCACCCTACACACTTCTTGGAGGCAGCAGCATATATCTATTCAAATTCACAAAAACCTGTCAGCAAAATTTCTCTTTAAAAGATTGTAAAAACTGCACAATCACTTAACATCAGGTGAGGTGATGGCCAAGTGCTTATCTGCAAGATATAAAAGAAACTGAACTTGCATTTCGGGCCACTTCGTATATTGTCATGTTAATCCCCCAGGTGGCCGGCTACCTGAACCTGATGGCCAACTCGATCGACAACTTCACGCACGGGCTGGCCGTGGGCGGCTCCTTCCTCGTGGGGTTCCGCGTGGGAGTACTCACCACCTTCGCCATACTCGGTGAGTGAACAAGAACAGAGCTGAGTCTTCAAATCGCATGACGACACGCATCTACTCTATAAGCTGATACATATTCATTTAACAGAGAATAAGCTTGGAATCCTATTCTCTTGGAATAAAAAAAATATGGGCTGATGATGAAGCTTGGAATAGGTATTGCGTGTTTTACAGTATAATTTTATTTATTTACTAGCTGACTCGACAGACGTCCTTTCTAAGTTTTTGTATCTATACTTAAATTTCATGCAGCAAAAAATATTGTATTCCTAATATATGTCATTCTGTCTACAGTGCACGAAATCCCTCATGAAGTTGGAGACTTCGCAATATTGCTGAAGAGTGGTTTCTCGCGTTGGGAAGCGGCTAAGGCGCAACTGGTATGTCTCATTTTTTAGTATATTATAATAAGCTAAACATTTCCGAAGTCTGACAGTGCCGTCTGTTGATAAGTTTTAATATTTAGCATTAATAAATAGGAATAGTTATAATTTTGCGATGTCCTAACACGGTTTGTAACAGGCCACCATATACTATTATATTACTATATTACCGTATACATAAGTGTAATAAAATAAATAAATAAATGTTTATCTATTAATTTAGATCTGCTAATATTTTACACTCAATCAAACAAAAATCATTTTTTCTTCTATTTTATTGTAAGACCAGTTGATAATGTTTTTATTATTAAGTAACAAGATGTGTTTAATAAATTGGCTTATGTTTAAATAACATCTGGTGTTGCGTGTACTGTACAATTAATGTTCTTGAAAATATTAAAAAACCGCATGAATTTTTTTTTTTTTTTTTAATATTTACGGGAAAGCACAGTGCCTTGATCTCACCTGATGTCAAGTGATGATAAGGTCAATGATGGAAGCGCACTTCACCCAAGATCCTCAACTAGTGAGGCACTGGCTATCTTATCTCTAGCTGCTGGAACACAACAATGCTACAAACATTGATGTTATGGCGACATATTCAGATAACATGGTGATAGCTAGCCAGGCGGTCAAACAAGTCCTACCACCAACCAAACCGAGTACACAAACATCTACCCCCCGCTGGGAATCGAACCCGGGACCTCTGGGTCTAAACCGGTGCTCTTAACCACGAGACCACAGAGTTTTACCACTTTTAATAATTATTTAATTACATTTAATAAATATTCAATACAATATTGAAGCTTTACTTATTGGTAATCCATGTTTCAGGCGACGGCGTCGGCGGGCTTGATCGGCGCGATGACTGCTGTGATGTTCAGCGGGGCGAGGAACGCTATTGGTCAGTCATTCATATATACTTCAAGTCTGTACGCCTCCACATAAACCTATCCAAAACCGTCGCAGTTCAATACATTTTCAACCCTATGGTTAATACATAAAGATCAAAGTCTATTGAAGAAATTTGACAGTTCGTGACGTTCGAAACTGATGTTAGAAAACGAACTTCGACTTACCAATCTTACACAAAACAAAAGAAATTTCGCACCCACCAATCACGATCCAAAACAAAAATTTGGTATTTTTAAAGTAGGAACGTTTTCATTTGTATTAAAACAAAACTTACATTTTTGTTTACAAACAAATGAAACTCGCCGACAACGCGTAAACTAACAGTTCGACTAGAATTGGAAGGTAGTCCTTCTAAAATAAACGTTACGTATTTTTGTATTAGTTTTTTGTCAGCGATCAGGATTTTTGTTTTGGAGGCATAACATTCACGCATCTTATGTATTCACCTTGCTCGCTTGCTCTAGTGCGTTACTGTATCCTCTGTCATAACTCAAAACTCATCGGGTTACCTTCGGTACAAATTTGCTAGTGCTGAAAGGAAACAACGTGTTCTTTTTAATAGTACGAGTTTAATCATCATCATCATCATCAGCTCATTTATGTCACCACTGCTGGGGCACCAGCCTTCCCTATGGATGGATAGGGATAACGGGCCATGAACCACCACGCGGGCCCAGTGCGGATTGGTAGTTGTTAACGACTGCTAATGCTGCCGGGACCAACGGCTTAACGTGCCTTCCGAAGCACGGAGAAGCTCGAGATGATAATTTTTTTGTCACCCATCCGATGACCGGCCTTTGCGAAAGTTGCTTAACCTCAGCACTCGCAGACCGGGCGCGTTAACCACTGCGCCATCGAGCTCCTTTGAGTGAGTTTAATAGGGGGAGTGAAAGAGATGGATGCTTAGTATGTGCATGCAAGCCGGTATTTATCGGCTTCTTTAGCTACTTGAAAAGTTTTACACGTTATTTTAATACCAAACTATTAAACTTTGTGTGTGTAATGGATGAATGAATATAACTCGTTAAGAAATACTGTTTATCGGTATGAAGTATCATGTTGACCATTTTCTAAAGGGAAGCCGATGGGAATCGGGTTATATGGAGTCTTCGCCATTGTAGCTAGCCAGACGGACAAACAAGCTGTAGGGTATTCTGGTGGTAAGATGGAATGCCACATTGAGGAAGGCCAAAGGGAAGATCTTCCTCCGAGCTGGGTGGTATAGCTCGGGGACCGAGGTCCAACGGATGTTAGTTGGAGGTGCTATATATAGCGAAGGAGACGGTGAAACTTCGTTACCGCGATGCAGGCTTCCCATACTATTTTATTGTCGTAGTATGGGCAACGTCGTTGGTATGCGTTTGTGGCGCCATCTGTTGACACGGTTGGGAAGTGTTTTGCTACGTGTTGAGTAATGAGCGGCGTATGCGGTAGGTGACGCCGCCACAAAGCCTTACCACCAACCAAACCGAGTACATGTACGCTAGGAATTGAACCCGGGACCTCTCGATCTAAACCAGTGGTCTTAACCACAGAGGCTGATAAAATGCTTGGGTTGAAAACGATAATCTTATCCGCCTCTGTGGTCTACTGGTTAAGACCACATATTCAACTAATAAAAAAATATTTTTATGCGTACTAACTATACCGTTTGGTACCCAACAGAAGCGAAAACGTCGTGGATAGTCCCGTTCACGGCAGGCGGGTTCCTCCACATCGCTCTAGTCACCGTTCTGCCCGACCTACTCCGCGAACCCGACAAGTGGCAATCGGCGAAGCATCTCGCCGCATTACTAGCCGGCATTGCCGTCATGGCATTCATGAACCGGTATGTCGCGTAGATATGTCATATTGCAACTCGAGTGTCAAGCTGTGTCGATTCGATAGTGTCAAACTATATCGATAGTATTGTCAAACCAAATTATTGGTAAACGTTGTCGATAATATTGGTAAGCGTTGTCGATAGTATCGGTAAGCGTTGTCGATAGTATCGGTAAGCGTTGTCGATAGTATCGGTAAGCGTTGTCGATAGTATCGGTAAGCGTTGTCGATAGTACCGGTAAGCTATATCGATAGTATCGGTAATCATTATCGACGATATTGGTAAGCATGTTCGATAGTATTGTTAATCAGTATTGATAGTATTGGTAATCTGTCGATAATAATATCGATATAGCTTACCAATACTATCGATCGATATCAATAAACATTATCGATATTGTAACAGATTTGAAAGGTCAACTATCGACAGTGATTCCATGTAATCGATAGTCAACCCCTAAATTATACAAAAGTTGGACTAATCGATTAGCTCCTACATGTAATGTCGCCAATTGGAAGCAGCCTTTATATTACTATTTTTAATAATAACTGTAAAATATATATTATACATTTATTGTGTAAATGATTAAAATAATTGTGATCAGTCTAGTCTCTTTACTGGAGACGACAGAGATTTAAGAAAATGTGTATTTTTTACTAGGGTAACAAATAAGTATTGTTCGTATAACCAGCAACAATCGAATATACGTACATTTTTAAATAAAAGCAATAACTAGTAAAGACTTATGCATTCATTATCGCCTACTCGTGTTTTCATATGATATGTTAACCACAAGTGGTTAAACACAGAACAATACTCATGGTGAATATTTGTCATACGAATGCGATAGGGAATTTGTTAAGTTTCAACAAAATGCATTTTTTTTTTCCCATGATAAAATGCAATGGATTTTTATTATGACTTTGTTGAATACAAAAGACCGCCAAATTATATTTTGTTAAAATTTTACGTAAAACACACTATTTTCTATGTTCTGATCAACTTTATAATCAAGAAACAGAAGACTACCTAGTCTATAGTCTCGCATATAGCTGGTCTATAAAAATATACTATAATACATAAATACCTACATAAAATAGAAATTATAACAAAATGTCACTTAGCGATATTTTTGTGATTAGTCGGCAAATTTATGATGCTATAAAAATATAGGCACGGCAAAGGGGAGTTTCAATCTTCCCTTAGTATTAGCTTTACACAGCACTTCACATAAAAATAAATTAAGTTGATAACAAGTAAGAATGAGTAAATGTACTTCTCTTTTTTCTGTGGAAATTTGACGTAAAATCATGTAATATTATTGTAAATATGAACATTGAACTGAGTCTGAGCTGAGACATACTCAATTACATTAGAAGATAAAACTTCAATGTTATTGTATTCGAATATTTACTTAACATAATTTTATTTAACTTAGTCGGTAGTACAAATCATCCCACTTATATTGTGATAGAGAATTAGTTTCATGTTACATATTGTTGTAAATATAAGTTAAACTTGTCAGTGAATACTGGTTGCTATAATTTAAATACTAATATTAAGGAAAAAAAAACAGTTTTTCATTTATAAATGTTATGATTATAACCTAGCATTATGAGTTTTTTGTGTACTTTATAATATTATTTTAAAAAGTAAATCAAATTCATTATAAAAGAATGGGCTACTCCATGTATACATTATACCTATATTTATACTTATTATTCACTTATTTTTTTATATATATCTTTTTGTGAGTTAAAAAATATACAAAGTGTTTTAGTAAAAGAAAGAAATGTCTACATTGGCCTTGGCCTAAATTTAAATGTTGCCAATATTTGTTAAAAAGATACTCTTAATTAGACGACAATTATATTAGCATTTCCTAAATACTCAGGTAGAACTTTAGGCCAATGAATTGTGTTGCTTTGGATAAATTGATTATGACTGTACAGCTATTTTTTATTTTATCTATATCATTAATACCAAATGCATTTAAGTTCAATATATGCTCGGAAAAAACACGAGTAAACTCATAACCTGTTTCATGTTAACATACAGCAGAGTAAAATATTACAAAACCAAAGTTACGAAATAAATATTCGAACTAATAATGTGAATGTCCAGATATGGCGTTGAATGTGTTTAGATAAATTAAGGCCCGTATTATAGAATGTTAAACAGAAAGAAAGAACAGCTATGTATTCTTGGTCTAAGATTTGTGATATTGACAAGTCATGTCTAGTAGCTCTCCATAACAATAGATTATGGCGAAGTAACATTTTCCAATACGGCCCTTAGTAATGTGATAATAAATGCCATTTACAAGTATGTTAGCCAATAGTAATCACCAGTGTAAAAATATTAACTAAATAAATAAAAATTATGTACATAAACCATTTTTTATAGTTCATATTCCTGTTCGATCGACTCCTCCATCAATGATTATATCTAAGAAACCATTCAAACATATGATGTCCATCGACAGATCCCTACAAAGGGATAAATAAGTTCCGTATTAGAATCATCGTTGTATTGTACAGACGGCAGCACATCAACCTATCCATAACTGTCAAATTTCTTCAATAGATATTCAACCTTAAGCCATACACATAAAGTTCAAAGTATATTGAGGAAATTTTACAGTTTATGGTAGTATAATGTGCAGACGTGAGTATCTGTATTGAACTATCAATTTAAAAATGAAACAAGGTTATTACACTGATTGTATTTATTTCTCAACCAACTCCGGCTCGTGCATTCCTGAAAGAACGAGATGTTTCCCCGGGATACAAAGTAGCCTCTGGCAATCCGTTGCTTCAAACAAACAAAAGCTTTTCACATTAATAATATCAGTTAACATAAGTACACCTACGCACTACAGTCATGACACCATTATGTTATGGTACAATAAGAATTTATACGTTAACAATTATAAAATGACAAATATTTTTATCTGAAAAGACGACAGCCGAAAGATTTATATACATACAGATTTTACACTTGAGTATATTTTATGACACAATAATAATATACACATAGGAGTATATACACAGAAATTTAAATTAAAGAAACTTAACAACTAAAACATTGTTGTAACGTTTACGTTACCAAAAATATTTAAATTCAGAAGTTTTACTAATTTTAATTTACAAGTATGCAAATGTTCATTAGATTTATACAACCTTTTTAAATACTCCTAATAAGATTTTACAAAATACTTGTGTAAACTTTATTTGAATTGAACAACATTTTTCTACTTCAAGATAAAATATTAATTTCATGACATATCTTATATTTGTATTGTTAACTATCATGAAATGAGTGACGAAATATATTTACAACATTTCAGGTTATTTGGTAAATGGATAAAATACATAATAACTCAATAATGTTTTAGAGATTCTTATACAAGCAAAGCAAAATTTGGAATAATAAAACACAGTAATCCATTAGTCTCTAATCATCACTTACATTTAAAAAAATGCCTCATCGAAAATACAATGGCTTTATTTGTGTTTTATTTTAAATAAAAATAAAAACCTTACTTATAAAATCACAGCTTGGAAATATATTAAATATTCTCAATGGATAAGCAAGCATTAGGTATTACATAAACCTAATTAACTAAAATCGAGTTCAAACTGCAAAAGCATTTGCATTTTGCAACATACATAACTACATTATATACCGTATACAGGGGTGAATAGAAACAAATGCTTAGTTTATTTTTGAATATTTCGTATGGCAAACTTAGCGTCATACCACAAAAACCCGCGAAAGATTAATAATTTAGTAGTATTGTTTTTTTTCCCTGGCAACATCTAAAACACAGTCTATATAATTCTTGCAGTCGGCCAATGGGCACGTCTAGACAGAGAGAATCCATATTTGTTTAGGCATTAGATGCCTACGGATAGGTCAAGTTGCCATTGACAGCTGCGTGACAATTTGACCTACCTACACCTAGGGTTGGCACAAAATTAAAGTGAAGTCGAGTAGATCACACATCTGCGGTTTTGTGAAAATATTGTCTGCCTATGTGGTACGCCTGGTTACTGCCTACTGCAAACTGTTATTAAATTATTAACTATTATATTAGTCGTGGCATCTTCGTTTTATACTAAATGACAAATATAGGTACAACATGAAATTATGTTCAGTTGTTTGGTTGATACAATAATGACCAAATAGGTATGTATGGCGAAGCAAATTTTTTTCATCTGTTTCGACTTTCGAGTGGTTGCCATATAGAAGTTTGTGCAGATTTAAGGTTAGAATAATTAGTATATTGCGCTTTGGCTTTGAAAAGAACATTATTTCACATTATATACTTACCTAAAAAAAATATTATTACACGCATAAACATAGACCTGCATTTCTTGCAGGATAAAACGCCGACGCCCCAAAAACGAGATCGTCGGAAACTTGGAGCAAAGGCATACAAAAACTACAGCGACGAAATGTTGTCACTAGCAGTGGATATGGTCCAGAATAAAAACATGTCATCTTATGAAGCCGCAAGTACTTGTGGCATTCCTCTAAGAACGCCACAAGAATCGAAAGAAAAGTTAAAAAATTGCATATGAATAAACCAGGACCTCCGTCCGATAAGACTGACTGAACAAGAAGAATTGAATTTTGTGAAAGTTCTAATTGTAGTGGCAGACTTCGGTACCACTCTAACTCTTATAGATCTCGGGATACTTGTGCATGAGTATTTGATAAAAATAACTAGGCTCACATTTTCGATTGAAAACCACCTGGAGAATGGTGGGCCCGGGCTTTTATAGAACGGCATAGTGACAAACTCACTATCAGGTCAGTACAAAATATTAAGAGAGCAAGAGCAGAAAAGACATTAAAAGAATTTTAAAATTACTTTGAAAACCTTGAACGTTTGGTTAAAGACGTCCCTCCATCTCACTTGTTAAATTACGATGAGACAAATTTTAGCGATAACCCAGTGTCCGTAAAATCTATATTGCGTCGCGGAATAAAGTACCCGGAGAGACTCATAAATAGTACGTACAAAGGACTCCATTAAAATAAAAAAAGCTGCTACTTGTACATGTACAATAGATACTTCAAAATTATCTAAAGAGGTCTTTTGAGTGCACAAATTACACACTTATTTGCTTTTTTTGTGTTATAGTTCTTTTTCTCGTTTTATTTTTTTTATTTTAATTTTATTTTTTATGTACTTGTGTGGTCAATAAATGTTTCTCTCTCTCTCTCTCTCTCTCTAATATATATATTTAAGGTTTTTAAAAAATCTAACAACTTATCGAATTGATATTTTTTACTTTTTATTTTTAAGTGTTAATTGCTACTAAATTGCTATAGCGTTGTGTTATTAATTTGTGGTATTCATCTGCAAAGATGAATCTGCATGTCCATCGGTTGCAATCACCTCTGGATAGATGGCACTAATGTCGCTCAAAAGCATTTTATAAATCAAAAAGCAGTGACAAAATTCAGCACTTACGTCAGCCTTCCCGGAAGCATAACAGTCAGTGCAGCCGCCCGGATTGCGGAAGACCCAGGTTCGATTCCTGGCTGGGTCGGGTGGGCGTTTAATTTTTTCACTGTATTTTATATAAATATTTATCGAATTGAATTAAATAAATTAAAGATGGTTAACCCAAGACAAAACAAATTTATATTTGGAATGTCGCCTTTCGACTCCGGAACAATATAAAAACTAGCATGAAAGATAAAACATGTATCTATTCACCCATGTATATTTAATGGCAAGTCTTAAGAACTACATAAAGTAGGTAGGTTCTCAACTTTTTTATTTTTACAACAATACATTTTGATATAAAACGTATTGTTCATAAAGACGATTTAGAAATAAACGAGACTGATTTTACAGAACAACTAAATAAATACCATGTAGAAGTTAAATACTTTATAAGGTTCTACTCGCGATTATTCTAAATCTAATTTTTAAACAGGAAGGGAATGTTATTATAAGTCTCCAATAGAAGACCAATAGATTACAATTTTTGCCAAGCCAAGTAACTTTTAAAGGGCTGTATGGTGGTGAATCCCTTAGCTTTCAGAGACATGATTATTTTCGCCCGACGTTTCGAATAAAATAAACGTGAATAAAGCCGTTATAAAGTTTGAATTTGAATGTGTAGTTTTCGCGAAACCTTTACAAAGAAACGTGAAGTTTTACTTTTGATTTTCTTAGTGTAACACCAATAGATTGTAAGAATAGCGTAATATTTCTAATTTCGATTGTTCTTGTGACGTACAAATACACGTAAGCACATTAACAGCGCCGCTGGCCGATCGCGCTGTACATAATGTAGAAGTAAAGCACCCACATGGCCGCGATCACGACCATGGTGACGAACAGCTTTACTCACATGACGTACACTTTCTCGACGCTCTTCATTGAGAAAACCTCCTTGGTCTTCGGGCATACAATGGAGCCGAGCTTCTCCATCTCCTTGATGGCCTGCAATGGAAAAACGTGGTAATTATTTGAACAATTCATTAATTCATTCATCTCAGCCAAAAGACGTCCACTGCTGGACAATATTATATTTGAACAATATGATAACTGAATTTGTGCTATTTAAATTCCACAATGAAAAGTTTCAAATCAATGGACCAAACGTTTTTTCAAAAATGATTTTTTATTAATTGCTGACATTTCTATAAGCATAGAAAGCTTTATAAAAATCGGCTTATTAGTTTTAAATAATTAAAACTTTGAACTTTGCATGGAATACCGTAATGTAAAATATTTTTTATTAAAAATTAACACAAACTAATTGATTGCTTCAGTGGGAAGTGGAACTCTTACGCGAACGACCTTTAGTTGTTCCTGATCGCACCTCCTCACCGTCTGTCAAATTACGCTGTTGCTACCTTTTCCTACAATCTCGTGTCTCTTCGCCCTTTCATGACCTACGCTAGCATAGTTTTTGCACATATCGCGCCTTCCTATCTGTAACCGTTACAGACACCCCAAAATCGATTCATCCGTAGTGCTACGGGTTGCCTGTGGTACTATCGCAATGTAGATCTTCATTGGTATCTTGATCTTCCCACTATCAAAGATAATGTGTGGCTACCTGTTCCCTGTCTCACCTTCTCCCCGTAGACCTGTCCGTTGGGCAGCGCCATCGGCTGGTTGTGCTCGTTGAGCGGCTCGCCCGTGATGCGGCACACGAGCCGCGAGTGCGAGCAGTGCGCAAGCTGTGGCTACCTGTTCCCTGTCTCACCTTCTCCCCGTAGACCTGTCCGTTGGGCAGCGCCATCGGCTGGTTGTGCTCGTTGAGCGGCTCGCCCGTGATGCGGCACACGAGCCGCGAGTGCGAGCAGTGCGCAAGCTGTGGCTACCTGTTCCCTGTCTCACCTTCTCCCCGTAGACCTGTCCGTTGGGCAGCGCCATCGGCTGGTTGTGCTCGTTGAGCGGCTCGCCCGTGATGCGGCACACGAGCCGCGAGTGCGAGCAGTGCGCAAGCTGTGGCTACCTGTTCCCTGTCTCACCTTCTCCCCGTAGACCTGTCCGTTGGGCAGCGCCATCGGCTGGTTGTGCTCGTTGAGCGGCTCGCCCGTGATGCGGCACACGAGCCGCGAGTGCGAGCAGTGCGCAAGCTGTGGCTACCTGTTCCCTGTCTCACCTTCTCCCCGTAGACCTGTCCGTTGGGCAGCGCCATCGGCTGGTTGTGCTCGTTGAGCGGCTCGCCCGTGATGCGGCACACGAGCCGCGAGTGCGAGCAGTGCGCAAGCTGTGGCTACCTGTTCCCTGTCTCACCTTCTCCCCGTAGACCTGTCCGTTGGGCAGCGCCATCGGCTGGTTGTGCTCGTTGAGCGGCTCGCCCGTGATGCGGCACACGAGCCGCGAGTGCGAGCAGTGCGCAAGCTGTGGCTACCTGTTCCCTGTCTCACCTTCTCCCCGTAGACCTGTCCGTTGGGCAGCGCCATCGGCTGGTTGTGCTCGTTGAGCGGCTCGCCCGTGATGCGGCACACGAGCCGCGAGTGCGAGCAGTGCGCAAGCTGTGGCTACCTGTTCCCTGTCTCACCTTCTCCCCGTAGACCTGTCCGTTGGGCAGCGCCATCGGCTGGTTGTGCTCGTTGAGCGGCTCGCCCGTGATGCGGCACACGAGCCGCGAGTGCGAGCAGTGCGCAAGCTGTGGCTACCTGTTCCCTGTCTCACCTTCTCCCCGTAGACCTGTCCGTTGGGCAGCGCCATCGGCTGGTTGTGCTCGTTGAGCGGCTCGCCCGTGATGCGGCACACGAGCCGCGAGTGCGAGCAGTGCGCAAGCTGTGGCTACCTGTTCCCTGTCTCACCTTCTCCCCGTAGACCTGTCCGTTGGGCAGCGCCATCGGCTGGTTGTGCTCGTTGAGCGGCTCGCCCGTGATGCGGCACACGAGCCGCGAGTGCGAGCAGTGCGCAAGCTGTGGCTACCTGTTCCCTGTCTCACCTTCTCCCCGTAGACCTGTCCGTTGGGCAGCGCCATCGGCTGGTTGTGCTCGTTGAGCGGCTCGCCCGTGATGCGGCACACGAGCCGCGAGTGCGAGCAGTGCGCAAGCTGTGGCTACCTGTTCCCTGTCTCACCTTCTCCCCGTAGACCTGTCCGTTGGGCAGCGCCATCGGCTGGTTGTGCTCGTTGAGCGGCTCGCCCGTGATGCGGCACACGAGCCGCGAGTGCGAGCAGTGCGCAAGCTGTGGCTACCTGTTCCCTGTCTCACCTTCTCCCCGTAGACCTGTCCGTTGGGCAGCGCCATCGGCTGGTTGTGCTCGTTGAGCGGCTCGCCCGTGATGCGGCACACGAGCCGCGAGTGCGAGCAGTGCGCAAGCTGTGGCTACCTGTTCCCTGTCTCACCTTCTCCCCGTAGACCTGTCCGTTGGGCAGCGCCATCGGCTGGTTGTGCTCGTTGAGCGGCTCGCCCGTGATGCGGCACACGAGCCGCGAGTGCGAGCAGTGCGCAAGCTGTGGCTACCTGTTCCCTGTCTCACCTTCTCCCCGTAGACCTGTCCGTTGGGCAGCGCCATCGGCTGGTTGTGCTCGTTGAGCGGCTCGCCCGTGATGCGGCACACGAGCCGCGAGTGCGAGCAGTGCGCAAGCTGTGGCTACCTGTTCCCTGTCTCACCTTCTTCCCGTAGACCTGTCCGTTGGGCAGCGCCATCGGCTGGTTGTGCTCGTTGAGCGGCTCGCCCGTGATGCGGCACACGAGCCGCGAGTGCGAGCAGTGCGCAAGCTGTGGCTACCTGTTCCCTGTCTCACCTTCTCCCCGTAGACCTGTCCGTTGGGCAGCGCCATCGGCTGGTTGTGCTCGTTGAGCGGCTCGCCCGTGATGCGGCACACGAGCCGCGAGTGCGAGCAGTGCGCAAGCTGTGGCTACCTGTTCCCTGTCTCACCTTCTCCCCGTAGACCTGTCCGTTGGGCAGCGCCATCGGCTGGTTGTGCTCGTTGAGCGGCTCGCCCGTGATGCGGCACACGAGCCGCGAGTGCGAGCAGTGCGCAAGCTGTGGCTACCTGTTCCCTGTCTCACCTTCTCCCCGTAGACCTGTCCGTTGGGCAGCGCCATCGGCTGGTTGTGCTCGTTGAGCGGCTCGCCCGTGATGCGGCACACGAGCCGCGAGTGCGAGCAGTGCGCAAGCTGTGGCTACCTGTTCCCTGTCTCACCTTCTCCCCGTAGACCTGTCCGTTGGGCAGCGCCATCGGCTGGTTGTGCTCGTTGAGCGGCTCGCCCGTGATGCGGCACACGAGCCGCGAGTGCGAGCAGTGCGCAAGCTGTGGCTACCTGTTCCCTGTCTCACCTTCTCCCCGTAGACCTGTCCGTTGGGCAGCGCCATCGGCTGGTTGTGCTCGTTGAGCGGCTCGCCCGTGATGCGGCACACGAGCCGCGAGTGCGAGCAGTGCGCAAGCTGTGGCTACCTGTTCCCTGTCTCACCTTCTCCCCGTAGACCTGTCCGTTGGGCAGCGCCATCGGCTGGTTGTGCTCGTTGAGCGGCTCGCCCGTGATGCGGCACACGAGCCGCGAGTGCGAGCAGTGCGCAAGCTGTGGCTACCTGTTCCCTGTCTCACCTTCTCCCCGTAGACCTGTCCGTTGGGCAGCGCCATCGGCTGGTTGTGCTCGTTGAGCGGCTCGCCCGTGATGCGGCACACGAGCCGCGAGTGCGAGCAGTGCGCGTGCGGCAGCGTGCGCGCCAGCGCGGCGAGCGGCGGCTGGCACGCCGGGCACGCGGACACCATCGTGCTCTCCTTGTAGCACTGAGTGTGGCGAGTTAAGGATTGTGGGCGTTTGTAATATTTTAAAGTACACTTTACAAGTACACGAGATAATTAGTTGATTAATCTGTCACCTGCTGTCAATACAGGCGCAATATTCAGGTCAGTAGTCAGAGGTATATTCCGGTGATTGCTTATTAGTGGGTGTACCCTCCTTCCCCTTTGAAAGGGGTAGGGTGATCGACCAGCCCCAGCTGAAGCGCAGTACGGCTCCACGTCTTGCGGGGCAATTAAAACCAGTAAATTCTACTCACTGTCACACCGCCGTGTGTAGGGAATGTTCACTTACCTGGTAGTGTAACCTGGCTGTAAAAATAATGCTTGTTTACTTTATCATCTCGAGCTCCCATCCTAACAGTAGTGTGTCAACGCAATTTCTTTTTTGTATTTTTTTTTGTAAATGTATTGCAAAGGATATGGCGTGTTGAGCGCGGCCAGCCCCAGCTGCAGCGCTACCGGTAGGGCCGGCAGCCTCGCGGGGTGCAGAAGCCTCGCGTGCTCCCAGCGGAACTGGCGCACCAGCGACGCCCAGCGCGCCAGCGACAGCAGCGAGCAGTACGGCTCCACGTCTTCAAAGAAACGATTAAAAAAACAGACTTAGCCAACATTTTTATAACGGGGTAGACGCAAACTATTATATAGGTATCATAGGTATACCTTCGAAAGAGTGCTGAGGCTTGGCTTGACTTTCGCAAAGGCCGGTCCCCGTCGATGGGTGATCAAAATTTATCATCTCGAGCTCGGAGGGCAGGTAAAGTCGTTAGTCTCGGCTGCATTAGCAATCGTTTAGAACGTCGGCTAAGTGTAGTTCCGGCAAACGGCTATTTTAATTGCAAAAACACTCTTTTAAACTTTCGCGTTGCATTTTAATCAAATGTTTTATAACGGGAATATACGCAAACTAGGTATCATAGAAATATCTTTATACCCGACGTTTCGACCGAGTTGCACCGATCGTGGTCACGGGCTGCCTGTCAGACCGTATCTTATTATATCACGAAGACATAGCTGAAGTTTTCCATTATTTAAAATGTTCAAATAATTTTCAACGTAAATTTTGTTGCAAACAAATTACAAAAACACAAATGTTGAAAAAATTTCCACGAGCAGCATTTGAACCTGCACCCTTCTGACATTCCGGGTCAGGTGCTCTTCCAATTAGCTATCGTGGTTCTAACCAGCCCGCCGCAGAAATTTTTATTATTTAAAATGTTTAGCGATGTGTTTTACTGATATCTTTGGGCGTCCGCTAACTTTTCTTTTATTACCTATGGGTCAGCACTAGACCTTCAGCTCTCCTGATGTTAAATGACGATAAAGCCGAAGATGGAAACGCACTTCACACGGAATCCTCAACTACTGAGTTACTCACTATCTTATCTCTAGCTGTCGGAACGCAATAATGATACAAACATTAATGCTATGGCGACATCTTTAGATAAGTTAGTGGTAGCTAGCCAGGCGGACGAACAAGTCCTACCACCAACCAAATCGAGTACACATACATGTACCCCCCGCTGGGAATCGAACCCGGGACTTCTGGGTCTAAACCTAAAGAAGAAGAAGAAAAACATTTATTGACACACACACACACACACCCAAAATACAATACAGTCAAAACAAAGCAAAAAGTAATAAAAATAAAAAAGAAAACAAGAAAAAACAATTAAATGAAAATATAAACAAAACCGGCCAAGTGCGAGTTGGACTCGCGCACGAAAGGTTCCGTACTTTATGACGTTTAATAATACGACGACTAATAATATTTCTTGTTAAAAAAAACTACTTACTAGATCTCGTTCAAACCAATTTTCGGTGGAAGTTTGCATGGTATGTACATCATATATTTTTTTTAGTTTTATCATTCTCTTATTTTAGAAGTTACAGGGGAGGGACACACATTTTACCACTTTGGAAGTGTCTTTCGCGTAAACTATTCAGTTTAGAAAAAAATGATATTAGAAACCTCAATATCTTTTTGAAGACCTATCCATAGATAACCTACACGTATGGGTTTGACGAAAAAAAAATTTTTGAGTTTCAGTTCTAAGTATGGGGAACCCCCAAAATTTATTGTTTTTTTTTTTTATTTTTGTGTGAAAATCTTAATGCGGTTCACAGAATCTACACATCTACTTACCAAGTTTCAACAGTATAGTTCTTATAGTTTTGGAAAAAAGTGGCTGTGTCATACGGACGGACAGACAGACAGACAGACAGACAGACATGACAAATCCATAAGGGTTCCGTTTTTTGCCATTTGGCTACGGAACCCTAAAAAGCAGTGTGTGAGGCCAATATTGCTAGTAACACTACCGGAGACTGCACAGCCCTTGCCGAGTTTCTTGCGGCTTCTCGGTTGTATTTTTTTCAAAGCCGCTAGTATCCAAAGAATATTCACCTGTGTCCTTGGGGAAAGCAAGCATGCCCATGCAGTGCTGGATATCCTCGAGCTGACCGTCCTCGTAGGTAGAGAAGTGCTTCTTGGCGTACCGCACAGCTTCCAGGCGTTTGTCATCGCGTACCAGCTCTATGAACTCCTGCGCATCGACAATTTTCTAATTTTATTAATACGTATAAACGCCTCAGTGGTCGTGGCATAGCACAATATAAATTTAAATTCAAATCTTTAACGTTTTAATTAACATTTTACCAAAATATCTGAACATTAGACAAAAATCAACCTTATCACAATATGTTAAGGTGCACTTTCATTTGCTAAAATCAAAAAGACACCCGAATGTTATTAACTTATGCCTACTTACTTATGTCATTAACTTATGCATACTTACTAAAAAGGTTATCTTTTTGGTATGTTTTAACGCTCAAGCGTGATCAGAGCGCGCTCTGATCACACTCAGCCCCCCAACCGCCTAACACTCTCGCTTTTTAGCGCTAGGAGCCAGGAGGAGGAAAACGAGAGAGTTAGGCGGTCGACCCCCTGATCATGAGTAAAACTACTTTTTTGTACAAAAGATCCAGATGGGTCGAAGTGCTACAGGGAAAGGGAAGCACAGCAAGCCCCACTAAGACAAGATAAGATAAGACGAGTAAAACAAACCCCTGACCTGAATCCTAATCTTGAACTCCATGTTGGAGTTGAGCTTCCTCAGCTTGGACTTGTTGTCGGCGCACCACTGCAGGCAGCGCGCAGTGCGACGCTGGCCGAGCTCCGCTTCAACCTCGGCTGCGGCCGCGTAGATGTCTGGTAAAAGTTAAAAAAAGTTAACTTTTTTGACTGCCACAGTAGGCCATAATCGACAGGCGATAGCAAGCCCTGTACGCCAATGACGATAGTGATCGACAACACTTATGGTTAGAAGAAACATAAAATAATAATGAGACCCGCTATTCCCCGGAACCCCAATACTTTTTGCCGGCTTGTACTCTGAATAACGAGCGACGTATTTATTCTGTGGTGACCAAAATGTTTACAAAATATGTTTTCCTCCAACTCAGGTAAATTGTATTAAAAAAATGTTTTCTTCATCTAAAGAGTTGCTATGGAAATATACATTTAAACAGTGGAAATATATAAAAAGTCTTTAAATAGAAGGGTAAGGGTTTTTTATAAAATGATCTAATAATATTTCTTGTCAAAAAAAGAAATCAGTAACACATATTTATTTATCTTTTGAAACAGGTAGCAACATACAGCTGCTGTTAAAATAAAAAATCAGTTTCCGTATTATGTCCTTTTAGTAGGACAATTGACGTCTCAACCTAGCTACCCAATCACTCACCGACATTGGTAAGGTCCCTGAGCGTGCGAGCGTCAGCCAGCTTGTTAGCGGATTCGTAGTAGCCGTTCCTCAGAAAGTAGTCCACCAGCATTCTGTCCAGGCGGACCTTGCGCCATTGGTTCATGCCAGTCTGTAGGCATGAGTTTTCTTTTATTATTATTTGTAAGTACGTTTTTTCTTTCTCAGCTATAAGCCTCTGTAATTACGGGTACGGGTGTGGTGTTATGTCTGTATATTTATTATTATTATTAATAGTAGTAAATAAATAAATAAATAAATAAATAAATAAATAAATAAATAAATAAATAAATAAATAAATAAATAATCAGCCATTACTTTCCCACTGCAGAGCACAAGCCTCCCCTCCCTCCTTCCACCTATCACTATCCTAAGCTAGTTCGTGCCAATTCTTCAAGTCTCCAACTCATCCCGCCATCTCCGTCTAGGCCTTCCACGTTGTCGTCGTCCGTGTTGGGAGCCATGATGTGACAATCTTTGCTCAGAGTTTTTAATGTAATAAAATGCTAAACTAGTGATAAGATGTGGTCAACACTACCCGTGGATTGTAACGGCATTCGGTAGCTGCCTATGCGTTACCGACTTGGAAATCCTTATTTACACGATTTTTGAAGAACCTTTTGACAGAGCATGGGAGGGCGGGCCTTTTTGCGCCAAACAATTTCGACCGCAATGTGCCCCCAGCGTCACGCTACAAATCTATAACGAATATATAGTAAAAAGTAGTGATGAGGGCAATTGTTCCATCGATAAATTATATTTACGTGTTTTTTTTTCCTTAAAAGGTTTCTGTTCGGGATTGGCTAATCGGTGTAGTCTGGAATGTTCTAGCCATTCTAACTTCCGCTTTCATCCACCCTTTGATCGCCAATCATCTCGCGCTATGTCACGTGGGAATCGAACCGACGCTGCCATTGGTAGCACTACATTGTTCCGAACCCCTCTCTCCTCGATCGATATAATATTTGAATTTAATTTATGAATATATACGCCTTACGATTTTCAACAGACATGCATCTTTCATTTTGCAATATCCTAGAATTTATAAAATACTTAATTAAATTCATAAAGAAAGCAGTAGCTAAGCCACGATATATGTATATTATAGAAACCAAGTACTGGTGGTTGCAATACGGTTTTACAAATAGGTATCAAGTTTCAATAATTTCGTTGATTGTCCTTTAATGTCCTTGTTTTGATGTAATTAAAATATTATTTTTTATGTTTTAGTTTAAGTTTGTACGTATGGTTTTGAAGTCGGTTTAAAAAAATAAAATAAACAAAGGCCTCTATTGAAATATAAATGTAAGTTTAGAGTTTTAGGTATAACGAACAAAGAAATTTATGTACCTATATTTATTAATAAACATTCTAATTGGACATTGTTTTTCTATACATGTCCGTGACGCTCAAAAGGTTAATCTCGCTGATGATCTCGAAATTAAAAGTGACATGAAATACACTATAAACTATAATATTTTTTACATTATTTACGTGATATACGTATCATAGCGTGAGACTTAGTCACTAGTTCAAAAATCGCACCGCACTATCGCGAAGAAGAGTTTACAAGACTTGAGAAAATGGTACTGACTACCCCACCTATATGAAATCTCTAAATCCCAATTTTGAAAAATAGCTACAATATTTGTGTTACAAAAAGTTGAAACGACATCCCCATAATCATACAATAATCACTATTATTAATTACATCCAATTTATGAAAGAAAGGGTAAAAAAAAGAATATAAAAAAGTAATGGAAAAATTAGTAATATAGTATAATAGATAAATAGAGTAGAATCAGAATTTAACCCATTTAGCAAAACCAGGCGTTTGCGTGTTGTTGTAAATGAACCTCTAAAAGTATTATATTAGAATACATCTTTATAATACTTTAAGAGGTGTTATATATAACACTCTGTCAGGCCAAGTGGGTAGAAAGCAAAGTGTGTTACCCTGAGTTGCGGAGTGCTAGGTTCCGTCATCACGCTGGCCTGCTCCTTCAAATGTTCTAGTCGTTTCTTACACACATAGGCAGCCTGCAACTCCTCGTTTATGGCTTCAGAAGCTTTGCGTTTCATAGTAGTAAGCTTGTCCACCTACAAAATTTAAATTAAATTTATAATAAAATTCTGTCTGTGAATCCATGCCCTTAGGCAGGTTCCCGCTAGGTACAATTCCAACAAGTCAATACTTTACTTACCAAAAAATACACTCAACACATCTGTTCATAGCCTAAGGGCTTACCGCAAGTTAAATCAAAACAAAGGAAAAAAAATTATCATTCATTCACATCAGCCTATATTTGTCCACTGTTGGTAATAGGTCCCTAAGTACAAGCCACTAAGCAAGGTCAGCGGCTACTCTCATCTCAGCTCTTCCTAGCCACGAAGACCGCCCCACTCCACCTAATCTGGGGCGTCTTAAATTATGTTTGCCGATACTCAAGAACTCGTTATTTAATGTATTTTAAGCTAGAGAGTCACTTCACGCGACGGTAAGTTATGATAAGCCCGAAAGATATAAACATACTTTACAATGAATCATTAACCACTGCAAATCTGGCTTTCTGCCTGCTAACAGAATACAACATTGCTTTTCTCATTTTTGTTATGACAGTATGGGACTGACATTTATTTATATATATTTATAACAACAAATCTTACAAATATCATGACAGGTTTCACCCATGCGATAGTGTAGACATTAATTTATTAATTAGCCAATCATATGTTAAAATGATGTTTGTCATCTCAGCCAAAAGACGTCCACTGCTGGACAAAGGCCTCCCCCAAGGATCTCCACAACGACCGGTTTTGTGCTGCTCGCATCCAGCGGCTTCCCGCGACCTTCACCAGATCGTCGGTCCACCTTGTTGGAGGCCTGCCCACACTGCGCTTTCCGGTACGCGGTCGCCACTCGAGGACTGCTCCGCCCCAGCGGCCATCAGTCCTGCGAGCAATGTGCCCTGCTCACTGCCACTTGAGCTTAGCAACTCTTCGGGCTATGTCGGTTACCTTTGTTCTTCTGCGGATCTCTTCATTTCTGATTCGATCTCGCAGAGAAACCCCGAGCATAGCCCTCTCCATTGCTCTTTGAGTGACCTTGAGCCTTCTGATAAGGCCCATAGTGAGCGACCACGTCTCAGTTCCGTATGTCATCACTGGCAACACACACTGGTCAAAGACTTTCGTCTTGAGACACTGCGGTATATCGGACGAAAAGATATTTCGTAGCTTACCGAACGCTGCCCAGCCTAATTGGATTCGACGATTGACCTCTTTGCTGAAGTTGGACCTACCTAGCTGGAACGTTTGTCCCAGGTAAACATTATCGTCCACAACTTCAAGGGCAGAGTCCCCAACCTTCAGAGGAGTGGGTACGACACGTGAGTTTGACATAACTTTCGTCTTCTCCATGTTCATTTTAAGACCCACTTGTTGAGAGACTCTGTTGAGGTCACCGACCATTGTGCCGAGGTCTTCCAGGGTCTCAGCCATGACCACTATATCGTCAGAAAATCGAAGGTGAGTGATGTATACACCATTGACGTTGATGCCGAGTCCTTTCCAGTCCAGAAGCTTGAAGGCATCTTCCAGTGCAGCAGTGAACAGTTTCGGAGATATAACATCTCCCTGTCTCACTCCTCGCTGCAACTGAATAGGTTTCGAGTTCTGGTCCTGAAGACGGACTGACATTGTGGCGTTTTCATACAAACACTTCAACACTTCGATGTACCGGTAGTCAATTTGGCACCGCTGGAGAGACTGTAGCACGGCTCATGTTTCAATCGAATCGAAGGCTTTTTCATAGTCCACAAACGCTAAGCAAAGAGGCTGGTTATACTCTTCGGTCTTCTGTATAACCTGCCGCAGCGTATGTATGTGGTCTATGGTGCTGAAGCCTTTTCGGAAACCGGCTTGTTCGATAGGCTGGAAGTCATCAAACCTGCGTGCGAGACGATTCGTTATGACTCTCGAAAACAGCTTGTAGACGTGGCTTAGAAGTGAGATGGGCCTGTAGTTCTTCAGCAGGGTTTTGTCGCCCTTTTTGAAGAACAGTACCACCATACCTTCGTGCCACGTTTCTGGCGTTCTGCCCCCTAGTACGACGGAATTAAATAGCTTCTGAAGAGCTACGAGTACCGGTCTTCCGCCTGCTTTCAGAAGCGCGGCCGTAATTCCGTCAGCACCTGGTGCCCTGCCGTTCTTGAGCTGTTTGAGAGCCATACTAATCTCGTACAGGCTGATGTCCGGGATGTCTTCGGTATAGTGTCGGGTTAACTTAGCTCTAGGGTCTTTAGCTAAGCTTTGTACAGGTGGCCGTGTGGATGTGTAAAGCTGTCCATAGAACTTCTCGACCTCTCCCATAACATCGGACCTGGTCGTGACAGTTCTGCCATCATCGGTTTTCAACGTCGTCAGTTGGCACCGCCCAATACCCAGATCTCTTGCGAACACTTTTGAGCCTTTGTTCCGCTCAATGGCCTCTTTAATACGGTCAGTATTAAATCGGCGCGTGTCGCGAGTCATAGACTTCGAGATCTGCCTATTTAGCCGCCGAAACTGAGACGCATCACCAGAGGAAAGCAGAACCATTGCGCGCCGCTCTTCCATTAGTTTTTGGGTATGGTCTGAGAACTTTTTGGTTCCTTTTGCACGGTGGGTTTTAAAGAACTTAGACCCAACCGTTTGGACAGTTTCCACGAACCTGTTGCTGTATTCGTCCACATTTTCGCAATCATTTAGGCACTCGAAGCGATTCTGCAATTCGAGCTGAAAGCTTTCGGGGTTTTGGATTTGGATGGGTGCAGGACGGAGCGTAGACCTTATTAATCGACGTCTTTCCAGCTTAACGTTGATATTCAATGTGCCTCTTACCAACCGGTGATCGCTGCCAGTTTTAAACGCATTGATCACAGTGACATCATTGAATATTTGCTTCCTCGTCGACATAATAAAGTCAATCTCGTTTTTTGTTGCACCATCGGGACTCATCCAGGTCCACTTGCGGTGTTCAGCCTTCCTGAAAAAGGAATTCATCATAAAGAGTCCCTCCTTTTCCAGAAAGTCCGCCAGCAGTTGGCCCCGGGAGTTCCGATTACCAACACCAAATCGTCCCACTCTCATCTCATCACCGCTTCGTTTGCCCAGCTTTGCGTTAAAATCTCCCATGACAACGGTGTAATGAGTTTTGGAGGCTTGTATGGCTCTAGAGATGTCCTCATACGTAGCCTCCACCTCATCGTCAGGGTGTGTCGTAGTAGGAGCATAAACCTGTATGACCTTCAGCGAATACCGTTTGGTTATTCTGAGTATAAGGTACGCTACCCTAGGCGACACACTCCCGGTCTCGACAACGTTGTTCACGAGGGACTTGTGGACGATGAACCCGACACCACCTTGGGACAGTTGTTCGCCCTCCCGGAAATAGAGCAAGTTACCAGACTTGAGGATTATCGAGTCCTCCCCCTCTCTTCGGACTTCAGATAATCCAACTATGTCCCACCGTATCTTGCTCAATTCTTCCTCCAGTTCGTAGATCTTCTCGTCAGTCCGCAATGTGCGCGTGTTAAATGTTGCCAGGGCCAGAGTTCGTTGTTGGCGGTAGCCAGGTCTCTGCCGGAGATTCTTAGCACCCCCTGCCCCGTCGCTGCCTTGGCCGCTACCGTAGCTAGGGCGAGCGGGGCCGCCGGGGACTAGGGGCCGGTTTTTGCTGGTGTGCATTTCATAAGGGGGGTATATTTGCCGTAATCGCCACGCTTGGCAGGCGGGTTGGCGATCGCAGTAGGTTGAGTATAACCTCAGAGAGATGCTGCTGCCCATCCTCTGGAAAGGTCCCTTAGTCGGCTTTTACGACACCCACAGGAAGAGATAGGGGTGGTGCTATTCTTTATCCCTGGCACCACACAGGGAGATGTTTGATTGGCTTTAAATTGATGTAAATTCCATAAAATTATTTATCTATTCCAAATTATTTATAATGCTAGTAGAATCTATTCTACTAGCATTATATTACTTGTCTTAAGGGTGCAGACCATAAGTTGTTAACTCACCATTCCACCAAGAAGGGAGTCTATCTCACCAGTTGTGACGTTTTGGTTTTTCAAAGCAGTGTCTATATCAGCACTGGCACTTGCCACCTGTCGAGCTTCCACATCCAAAACACGCTGAGCATTGCGGTAACGCTTGTTGAATACTTCGTATGGAACCTTAGGAAGAAATAAAAAGTTTCAATATCATTGAGGAAATTGACATAAAACTAGGTATGTTGCAATAGTTTGTGACTTTGTTTGTTTGTTTGTTTGTTTGTAGAGGGAAATCTCTGGAACTAATGGTCCAAATCCAAAAATTCTTTTACTGATAGAATACTCCATTCCTTGCGGGTAACATAGTGTATATTTTATTGAAAAAAAGATTTTTTTGAAATGCATGCGGACGAAGGCAAAAGTAAAGTGCTAGTGTTCTATAAATTACAATAGCTAATCTACATATACATTTTATATATACTAATATTATAAAGAGGAAACCTTTGTACTTTTGTATGTATGTATATATGTATGTATGTATGTATGTATGTATGTATGTATGTATGTATGTATGTACAGGGTGTCCCAAAAATCAACGTCAAGCCGAAAATGGTTGATAGGCCAGGTAGTGAGAGTTATCAGAAAAATAATAAAAAAAATCTAAGTTAAGTACTTTTCAAATTATTGACATAAATGTTTTTTTTGAGAAAATTGACAACTTGTGATGATCTTTTAAGTACTGTGACTACAAATCTTTACTTTTCATAAAAAAACAATATGTGGTGTAATCCTCAATAACCCTTCTGTTAACTACAGTCTAAAATTAAAACACAACTGCCTCAGTTTTAAAGAAAATATCACTTTTTTGCCCCACCATGTAGTAAAAATTATTACATCGCCCAACTTTAACTGACTGTACTGAAAAAAAAATGTACTAGGCTATTTCGGCAAGTGACTTTAAAAGTTGGCGTATTTAGTCAGGATTCCAAAAAGGTATAATACTAGCTAGATTATTTATCAAATAAGAAAAAAAAAACATTTTTCGAAAGAAACCCGTTATTAAGCTAATTCTTTTTACTCAGAAAAAATGCTTTTATTGCACGTTAGGCTTTCTCTAAGTCCCTAATTTTCAGGTAAAAGTTTGAGTGAGATGGATAATGACCTTTTTAGTCAAGTGTGAGCGAGACAGATAGATACGCCACAACCAGGCTTTAATAATATGACAAAATTGTTTGTTAAATATGGTTAAATAAAGTTTTAAATAAAATGCAATAATTAATATTCAAAGTTTATTCAACTTATAGCAAATGCTCAAATTGTTTGCCTTCAGCTTCAATGCAGGCCCTACATCTTCTTAAAAAAGATCGTTTTACTAAACGAGCGTATCCTCTATTATTTATGATTTCAACCGCATCCGCAATTTTTTGGCGCAGCTCGACTATGTCTTCAATGGGTTTAGAGTAAACTTTTTCTTTCACGGCTCCCCAGAAAAAGAAATCCAACGGATTTAAATCAGGTGAACGGGCTGGCCATGAAATTGATCCAGACCGCCCTATCCATCTATCCGGGTATTCTTGGTTTAAAAATTCTCTGACTGGGCGAGCAAAATGTGCTGGGCAGCCATCTTGTTGGAACCACATGCTTCCGTAAATGCTTAGCGGCACATCTTCTAATAATTGTGGTAGGTTGTTTTGTAAGAAGTCCAAATAGACCTCGCCGGTTAAGTTCTCCGGCAGCTCAAATGGTCCAATAATTTTCCCATTTACAATGCCGGTCCACATGTTCACTTTAAAGCGATACTGCGATCTGTCTTCTCGCATCAAATGTGGATTTTCCACATGCCACTCATGTAAATTGTGGAGGTTCATGTAACCATCCTTTTTGAACGTTGATTCATCGGACCATATTATTTTGTCCAAGAATCGCGGATCTTCCCTGTGCTTTTGCAACATCGTTTGACAAAATGTAACTCTTTCAGGGTAATCACGAGGTAAAAGACATTGTACTCGTTGTACGTGGTACGGGTGGAGCTCGTTTTTCTTTAAAATTCGGTGAACGGTACTTTTAGACACTCCTGTCCTCAATTGAATTTCACGTACTGAGGTACTTCGATCTTGTGCGACTTCTTGTAGAACTGTGTCCTCGTAGGGTATGAGGGGTCTTCCCTCACTAGCCATTTGATTTGGAAATCGACCCTCTAAGAGTGACCGGTGAACATTCACAAACACTCGATGATCCGGATAACGCTGAGCGTTTGGATATCTCTCTCGATAAAGTCTAGCTGCAGCACTTGCATTGCATCTGCATTCCCCATAAATGAGGTGCATGTTTGCATACTCTTCAACAGTGTACCGAGATGGCATGGTGGTAGTCACACTTTACAATCACGCGATCAGTATAGTCCAGAAGAAAGCCAGAGTCGTCAGAAACGGTCAGATAACAAATCCAATTCACAAGGCAATCGAGTCCAATACACAAAGCCGTAAGTTGTAAGCACGAAATCAACACGAATACAGAAAGATGCGCAGTAAACGAAGGAGCGTAACGTACTGCTGCAGTAATGCATATTGTGCCTGTGGGTCACTGTTTGGCCAAGATGGCGTCACTATCCGTTTCACTCACACTGGCCTAAGTGGCGTATCTATCCGTCTCACTCATCTTGGTAAAAGTGGCGTATCTATCTGTCTCGCTCACACTTGACTAAAAAGGTCACTATCCATCTCACTCAAACTTTTACCTGAAAATTAGGGACTTAGAGAAAGCCTAACGTGCAATAAAAGCATTTTTTCTGAGTAAAAAGAATTAGCTTAATAACGGGTTTCTTTCGAAAAATGTTTTTTTTTTCTTATTTAATAAATAATCTAGCTAGTATTATACCTTTTTGGAATCCTGACTAAATACGCCAACTTTTAAAGTCACTTGCCGAAATAGCCTAGTACATTTTTTTTTCAGTACAGTCAGTTAAAGTTGGGCGATGTAATAATTTTTACTACATGGTGGGGCAAAAAAGTGATATTTTCTTTAAAACTGAGGCAGATGTGTTTTAATTTTAGACTGTAGTTAACAGAAGGGTTATTGAGGATTACACCACAAAATTTTTTTTTATGAAAAGTAAAGATTTGTAGTCACAGTACTTAAAAGATCATCACAAGTTGTCAATTTTCTTAAAAAAAACATTTATGTCAATAATTTGAAAAGTACTTAACTTAGATTTTTTTAATTATTTTTCTGATAACTCTCACCACCTGGCCTATCAACCATTTTCGGCTTGACGTTGATTTTTGGGACACCCTGTATATGTATATAATATATATAGAATAAATATAGTATATATAGAATAAATATAGTATATATAGAATAAATAAATATAGTATAGAATTCATCCTCACCTGACACATATACTTCAAAATGACCACCAGCTAGATCGCCTGAAAAGCGAAGGCGCTTAATTGGACAACCTTCAGTGCCAACTTTCACATACAACTTGCGATGGCGGTACACTTCAAAAACGAAGTTATATATTCTGCCTGCAGCGGTCAACTCACACATTGTGCCATAAGTTGAAGGAAGAATCATACGAGCACAATATTCTTCTAGGGTGCTGTAGTTGTCACCACATCCGTCGTCACACAGTGTCCGGCGTAGAACAAGCCAGGTGGACAAAAGTCATTATCAAATTACCGGAAATAGGTACTTTCTACCTGTAAACAACACCCCTAAATTCCTGATTCCAAGAATTGTTTACGTCTAACATTCCATACTGATGAGTCATCGCTTATCAAAGTAAGCTATAAAGGTAAGTGCAATTAAAGAAATGGGTCAGTTGCATTTTAGCGACACTTGCACTAACATCTCATGGTGGCAGTTCCTAATTTTGTGGAAAGTTTAGTGATGGATTTTACTTCTGAAGGTATGTATAATATATTTTTCTTATTACAATCTTTTAATGTGTCATAAATATTCATTAAGTAGACTATCTATGAATACACAAAAAAATACAATGTTTTTCTTTGTTTTCGAACTTATCGAGCTTGGAAAAGCCATGTATCCTCTTGTATCCAGGCTAAATTTTTGATATGCTTTAGCTGCATGGCTATTAATGATTATGACATATATTTTATGTAGCACACTTGAGTACAACCATTTTTTTTTTTTTTGCAGAAAAGTGTTACTCGGTTAACAAAATAGAGTTTTTCGAAGAGTGGCTTAAGCACGAAAAAGACGTAAGAAATGAACGTCTATTTGAGTTTCTTTCGTCTAAATTTGATTTCTCTGACATCACTGAAGACTGTCAAAGGGAAATTAAGGTGAAATTGGCCAGCATTTCATCGAAAATTGCTACCAAATGGGTGTCCTCGGGAAAGTCGAAAGAGCGTTTCCTTGATAAGAATAAGTTGTGGCTGGAAGGCGAAGATATACAATTCTGCATACGATCGACTCAACCGCAACCTTCTACCTCATCCGCTGACTTTTCTCGACCCGGAAGACCTAAAAAAGTCTTCGAAGAATCGTCTTTTAAAACTAAGAAACGTAGAGTTGAAGATCTAGTTCAATCGCGGAGTGTTGGGGAATTAATGACTGCTGCAGAGGTAGCTGCACGGTCAACTGGGCATAAGAACGTTGCCAGAGTTATAAAAGACATTGCCGAAAATCCAGCTTCTGCAAATGCATGCATTAGCTTCCAACAAGCAAGTGCTGTGCAAAGTGATAGACCGCTAAGTAGTGACGAGGCATTAGCGTATTATATAGATTCAAAATCAACAACTCACACATACAAACAGACTAGGAAGTGGACTATGAAAGTTGGACATCACGTGTTTCCATCATATGAATGCGTTGTAAAATCAAAAAAAGCATGTTATCCATCCGAGGAGCATATTGTTGTGACACAATCTCGAGTAGAAATTGAGCTACAAGCTATTTTAAATAAAACAACAGAACGTTTAGTGGAAGCTCAGAGAGATGTTGTCACAAGTGTGCTACCCAATTCATCGTTTACTCTTGTAAGTAAATGGGGGTGTGATGGAAGTTCCGGCCATAGCACTTACAAACAGAGATTTGAGAATAGCGAAGACACTGATGAGTTCCTTTTTGTTTATTCGTTTGTTCCTCTTAGGTTAATCGACGAAGGTAATAACATTATCTGGCAAAATCCTCGACCATCATCGACGATGTTTTGCCGTCCAATTAAATTCATTTTTGCCAAAGAAACTACGGAGTTGACAAAAATCGAGACGAATAAGGTTTTGGAACAAATAAACAACTTGGAGCCTACATCTTGTGATCTTGGTGGTTCTGAAATTTCTGTTAAGCACAAGTTACTACTGACAATGACCGATGGAAAAGTATGCAATGCTTTGACAGAGACACATTCATCGCAAAAATGCTATATTTGTGGGGCTACTCCCAGAATGATGAATGATGAAGGAAGGCATGTTGATAGCAACCAGGATAATTTTGGCTTTGGTTTGTCAACATTACATGCTTGGATTCGTTCGTTTGAGTGCTTTTTACACATTAGTTATAAGTTAGATATTAAGAAATGGCAAGCTAGGTCTTCAGAGGAAAAAGAAAGTGTAAAACAACGATCAGACGAAATCAAACAACGATTCAAGAATCAAATGGGATTAATTGTGGACAAGCCAAAGCCAGGATTTGGTTCCACAAATGATGGAAACACAGCTCGACGTTTTTTCGGGAACCCCGAAGTGAGCGCTCAGATCACAGGATTGGATGTTACAATCATCAAAAACTTTGATACATTATTGAGGACATTGTCTTCTGGTTTCGAGATAAATCTTGTTGAATTCAACAAGCTTTGTCTCGAGACAAGAAGACTTTATTTAAGTCTTTACTCGTGGTACTACATGCCTGCTACTGTGCATAAATTGCTTGTTCATAGTACAGAGGTAATTAAGACAGCAATAGTTCCAATAGGGCAGCTTTCAGAGGAAGCGCAAGAAGCGAGAAACAAAGATTGCCGGAGGTTTAGAGAGCACAACACCAGAAAGTGCTCTCGTCTTGCCACGAATAGAGACTTGCTCAATATGTTGATTATAACTTCTGATCCTCTGATCAACAGCCTCCGGGAAGTACCAAAAAAAAAGTCGAATAAATTGAGCGCGGAGGTCTTAAAGCTCATCATAGCTCCCACTATAGAGCCTCGACTCCAACTCCAACCAAGACCTCCACAAGCTCGGGAAGACTATCTTCTATCGGAATCATCGGATTCTGCATCCGATGATTCTGATATTGAGAATTAGTTTAAATGTAAATAGATACCTACCTCTAGCGTTAGATTTATAATTTTTGTATATAATATATTAGTCTAAGGTTGTGTATATATAATTAGCGTCGATATTTGTAGCGATTAAGATAATTATTTTATTCTTATTTTTTTCCTGTACCTTTCATTTCTAATAGAAATCGTGTTTACATGAAATAAAATATTTGTATACAATTTCTTTGCATTTTATTTATAAAAATATATTATAGTACTTTATAATTAACTAATTCATAGATATAGTTCCAAAACCATGAAAATATATTTTTGTCCACCTGGCTTGTTCTACGCCGGACACTGTGCGTCAGTGAAACCATAAAACTCATCCCAGTGCTCCTTTACATACTGAACAATTTTTTCACGTACTTCGAATCCCATCTCTTCGTTACCGTACATTAAATAAGAAAGAGATCTAAAAAGACAAGCTCCGTCCCCTTTTATGGGTACTATAAAATGGGTCACCATTTTCCCTCCAATATTAAGAATTTCAACAACCATATTGTAACCACTAAATTGAGAATTCCTAAATACCTAACCTATCTAACGAAAGAAAATACTAATCTATACTTTTTACTATATACCTATACTATATCTCTATACACCTATCTAACACCTATTCTATGAATGAAGAAAAACCTAATATACCTACGTAATTCTAAAGAAGAAAGATCCTAATCTACCTTTACGTACTAAGTATCTACTTATACCTATCTATATTATTCCAGAAAAAACAAAAAGTACTACCACTAAACTACCTATTTGGTACAATACTACTATGCTACGCTACTTACTACACCTATTAAATAAACAAAAATCTTCTTAACTAACAAAACTATGCTACAAAACCAATGAAGAAAAGAAACTGTCCCCAGCAAAATCACAAAGTATTCGCGCATAAGCTCAAAATTCCGTTTTCGCATACAACTGTCAACGACGTCGGCCCTGCAGCGAGTGCCTGCTTTAGGGTAGGGATGGTGCGTATTTACGCGACCAGGTTTTAAGACTAGGTATTTGCTTCCAAGTACGCCGACCAGGGGGCCGACCGCCTAACGCTCTCGCTATCGATCGCTTTGAAGGCGAGGCGAGGAGGAGGCGTCATCTTGTCATTTCGAAAGGAATATGAAAGCAATATCGAAAGCTATAGGCTATAGCTTTCGATATTATTCGATATTATATTTCGATATTATATTAGAAGGCGAGGCGAGGGCCTCGCCTTCAAAGCGATCGAAAGCGAGAGAGTTAGGCGGTTGGGGGGCAGGTACGAGCCCAAAATACTTGCAAGACTTTCAAAGTATTTACTAGATAGCCGAGGCAATGCGTTATTTTCTTTTTGGCTTTAATAATAAAGTCTATTATAGATTAGCTCAATCAAATACTCGCAAGCCTTTAAAGTATTTGGTTTTGCTAAATTAATTATGATTCATAACACTGTCGCCATAAAGACTAATATCGCATGTGATACTTTAAAAGTATTTTTACGCGGCGGTGCTGTCGCGGGATCGGCCCGCGTCCCGGTCGTCTCGAGTCTCGTCGCGGCCGACTTGGGAGATGCGGCCGAGCCGAGAGCGGGATAGAACGAGAAAGTCTGACTTACGATAACACTATTCGATTATACTAATATAAAAAATCCTGTGATACCTTGGTAATTTAGTACTTGTAAGTCCGTAAAGTCTTCCGAATCTCATTCGCGATTTTGTACCTTGTAATTGGAATGTTATGAACTTTTTTTAATGCAAGCATGCATGAAATACTTTCAAGTATTTTATACCTGGTTTTTGGCGCTGGTATTTTAAAAGGGACGTACTTGGAAGCCCTGGTACTCGATTTGACAAGTACGACACATCTCTACTTTAGGGCTCTGCACTCATACTGCTGCCCCCCTCGCCCCTTTCACCTTTGTTGCACCTCCTGCTCCGCGTTGCAGCAGCCGTGTGGATGGAACGTATGTAAGTTTCATGATTGTATAGCTGTGCGTTGGTGGTCAGTGAGTAGTTTATAAGTTGAGATATGGATTATGGCTAGTAAAACTGCAAATAAGCAAGTTATAATATTAATTTTTAATGTTGATATATTGCACCTACTACACATACAAAAGAAAAAAGGCCATTATACAACCCTAAAAACATAAGAATAATAAAAATCGAATAATAATGTCAGAGAAAACATCGTAAGAAAACCTGCACATTTTTATTAGGAGGGGGCGGCGTCGTCATTCGTCAAAGGTTTTTCGTTAGGTGGAGATGGAGGTGCCGTGGGCATCGACGCCGACTCCTCCAAGCTGTCTATCTCGCTGAGATCGACTTCGAGCTCCTGAAACACATCAGGAGATGTGACACGTGGAGCCACTTCTGGGGTGGTGACGACAGCAGACACTTTTGAAAACTTGGCACGGCTCGATAGCATCTTCGCTCGTTTGAGCCGCTGTGCCCTTAGCGTCTCCGTCCCACACACTTCACAATAGCTCCATTTGGGAGCTAGGATGTGTTTGCACATATGACATCTCTCTAGTTCTCCCAGGAGCTCGTCGTATGACAGACTGCATAGCCTACATTTATCTGAAAAAACAAATAAACCGTTAATAATTGCCGTACTAATAATACCGAAAGAACAACAAATAGGTTCTTATGACGTCCAAGCAGAGTTTCTTGTTGAATGTGGCTAATTTAACATCTTGTACTTGTATAACTTGGTCATTTAGGTATCTGCGCTTTATAAAATTATCGGTATTTACCTAACCTTAATAAGTTTATACTTAACTATCACAACATTTATAAAAAAAGAAACCATCTTACCAGTTACTCTAAAACCATACTTCCCACAAGACGGACAAAATTTGGCTTTTTTCCGAATCAAATATGTCTTCAGGCTGCAACATTATTAAAACATGAGTAGGTATAAAAAAATGTAGTCTGTAGTTTGAATATCACTGTAACAATGTTATTATGTACATGTATACCTACATAATTAAATTACAGTATTATTTATTACTTACGATTTTTTGCATGTTCCTAATAATATCAATATAATATGTTGCACTGCGTACTCCGCTAGAATACGTCCTTGTGACGTAATCGTTGCCAATTAACTGAAGCAGTCACCATCATCATTGCATCTAAGGGGAATGCATCCGCAATGCAATGCTTCTAATTTTTTAAAACGTGAATAGATACAGTACACAGATGAGTTCAACTCGTCTGTATACAGTAAAAGCTCCCTATTCGCGCTTCCGTCATTCGCGTTTTCACTATTCGCGGATTAAAAAAATGCAACCCAATTTCTTTATTCGCGGCAAAAAATTTCTTTATTCGCGGATCTAAAATTTCATACAAAATTCCAATAGGTGTTTAACGCAATATCTTTTGCAAGTGCCGTCAAATGGTACCGTCGAGCACTTTGACCTAAGGCGCCTTTGTCGCATTTGCCGCAAACACCGCGGTCGGCGTTTTTGAAAATGTAAACAAACAGAAGAAAGCAACCTTATTTCTGAAGGAATAAAGTATATTTTTAAATGTTGCTGTTCCGTTCTTTGGTAAAAGCCGCTTTGCCTATTTTATTGTTTTATCTTTCACATTCGTTACAAAAATTGTGATCGAGTAACACGTCTCTACTGCTCTCTTCGTTCTTCGTAATTAATAATGTCAACTAAAAAAATTGAGAAACGCGTTTCGACACGAAAAAATCTGTGTTACCGCTTAAAGTGAAAATAGAAATGCTTGATCGTTTACGCCTTGGAGAGTCATTTGCATCCATATCACGCTCATTCAATGTCAACGAATCAACTGTACGATCAATAAAAAAATCCGAAGATAAAATAAGATCATCTGTAGCTTCAACTCATTGTCGGCGAAAATTGTTCGTGATCCAGCAATAGAAAAAATGGAAGTGGCGTTGTCATTGTTTTTTTTATTGTCACAAATTCCAAGGCAAATGAATTCATTATACAAAGCCACAAGATAGTTCTATATTATATTTATTTTTATTTTAATGTTATTTATCATATCATCATATCTTATGTTATTCTATGTATATGTGTCAAACTATTGTATTTAATCTTGCTCGAAGCAGAGGCGAACCTCACCAAATAGGTCCCACCGGAAGACCAGCGCTGCTGCGACGTTGTGCTCAATGCCGCAGCAGCTTACGCTGAGGTGGGCTCTAGTTGGCCTCGCACACACATTGCGGTTTCTTTTCTTCTATTTTATTTGTTTGTTTGTTTTTAGTCTTAATTGATCTGTTTTTGCTTTGTTTTTATAATTGTCTTCGTTTTGTGTGAGGTTAATAAATGTTTTTCTTTCTTTCTTTCTTTCTTTCTTTCTTTCATTATGGATAGAAGACCGCAACCAAAAAAGGGTTCCCCTGAGTGGTCCATTGATCCGGGAGAAGGCAAACCGTCTTTACGCTCATTTTAAAGAACATGATGGTAGTTGTAGTGGTGAATGTACAGATGGAGGATTTCAGGCATCGGAAGGTTGGTTCAATAAATTTAAAGTAAGACAATCATTGCATAACATTAAAATTGTAGGAGAAGCTGCATCAGCAGATACTGCTGCAGCAGAACGGTATCCAGAAGACTTTGCAAACCTAGTAGCTGATGGAGGATACAAACCTGAGCAAGTATTTAATGCAGACGAAACTGCACTGTTTTGGAAGAGAATGCCGAACAAAACATTCATTTCTAAAAGCGAAAAGTCTGCTCCTGGATTTAAGGCAGCAAAGAATAGAGTAACACTGCTGCTATGTTCTAATGCATCTGGAGATTGTGTCATTAAGCCACTGATGCTTTACAGATCGCTAAATCCACGTGCTTTAAAAAATCAAAACAAGGACAACCTGCCAGTGTTTTGGC
>OY720045.1:3685512-3779921 GCA_963082485.1 Eudonia mercurella
GGACGAACAAGTCCTACCACCAACCAAACCGAGTACACATACATGTATCCCCCGCTGGGAATCTAACCCAGGACTAAACAGGGTCTAAACCTAAAGAAGAAGAAAAACATTTATTGACACACACACACACACACACCCAAAATACAAAACAGTCAAAACAAAGCTGACGACCTCCTTGGTCGAGTGGCTTGCACACCGGTTTTCATGGTGTCGCTATCTCTGAGGTCCCGGGTTCGATCCCCGGACGGATCAATTTAGAAATACCTGTTTTTCTATATTGTTTCGGGTCCCAGACCTATGATTCCTATGTATAATAAGTACATTAAGTATGTTTATCCGTTGTCTAGTTAACCATATAACGAGTTTCTTAAGGAAGTTTTTCTTGGGGATAGATAATTGGTGTGAGTGTGGGAAACATTTATTTATTTATTTATTTATTAAAACAAAAAGTAACAAAAATAAAAAGGAAAACAAGAAAAAAACAATTAAATGAAAATATAAACAAAAAGCAGTGTGTGAGGTCAATATTGCTAGTAACACTACCGGAGACTGCACAGCCCTTGCCGAGTTTCTTGCGGCTTCTTTTATTTATTTTTATTTATTTATTTATTTATTTAGGTGTACAATACAAATTACAATCAAGTAAATGTTATTATTTCTGGTGGGGACGTCGCTGGCCGAACGGACGATCCGCCCGCGTTGTCTGCGGGCCATTTCGTCCTTTTCCCCGTTCTCCCCTTCGAGGGGATTAAAAGGTTTATCCAGCCCTCACGGCGCCCCGTCAAATCTTTTTGTCTTTTTGGTGAATCTTGCTATCTGCTCCACCTTCAGATCCTTCAGGTCCTCTATGTCTAGTGTATCCGTCCCCCATAGCTCCCGTCTTATCTGTGAGTATATAGGGCACTCAGCGAGTAGGTGGAGGCTGGTCTCTTCGCTTTCCGTGCACTCCGGGCATATGGGATCGGTTTTCACTCCTATCACTGTCAGATGTCTGTTCAATCGGCAGTGTCCTGTTATGATCTCTATGACTAGCCTCATGTTCTCTCTGGAGAGTCCCATCAGTTTGCTAGTCTTTTTCTTGTCCACTCCCTTGATGAAGATTTTCGACTGTCTCATGCCCGTCGAGGATCTCCATCTTCGGTTGGTTTCTGCTATAATACTATAGCTGATTACTCCCTTGGTGATGTTGTGCGCTATTGGCAACCGGGGTTCCGGTCCCACCAAGCTTTCCTCTGCTCCCTTTCTAGCTAGTTCGTCGGCCTGTTCGTTTCCCGTGTTTCCCTCATGTCCTGGGACCCACGCTATCGTCAAGTCCGTTCTTTCGGTCAACCTTTTCAGTGATTGCTTGCATTCTTTGACGATTGCTGATGTCGTCTCTTCTCTGCCTAGTGCCTTCAGCGCCGCTTGGCTGTCGCTGTAGATGACAAACTTTCCTGTGATATTAAGGTTTTCGGCCATCTCGGCGCTTGCGATTATTGCATATATTTCCGCTTGAAAAACACTGGCGAATCTGCCTAACGGTATAGACTTGTTCACCTCCGTCCCGTCTGCGCATTTAACATGCACACCGGATCCAGAGAGCTTTGTTGACTCTTTTCTGGAGCCGTCTGTATAGCAAATAGTGCCTTCAGTTTCTACGCTCCAGTTTTCTCTTGTTCCTATGTGTATTCTATATTTTTTGTCAAAGATCCTTTCCTTCCGTATCAGATCATTGTTGGAGAAGACCATTGACAGCTTATCTTCGTAGTTTTTGCTTATACTGGCATGACCCTCGTCCATGAAGTTCCCGGTCCATATGCCAGTGCTTTTTAGCTTGAACCATTGTTCAGTGGCTCTTTTCTTTATTTCTAAGTCCAGGGGATTTAGCCCCAGTAGGATCTCGAGCGCGGCTGTGGGCGATGTTCTCATCGCGCCCGTGGTCACTAAGGCCGCTAGCCTTTGGACTTTGTCTAATTCTGCTTTGTTTTTCCCTACTGCGGCTCTGTGCCACCATACGATGGCTCCATGCAAGATCCTTGGCAGGATTATTGCCTTGTATATCCATAGTGCCATCGCCGGCTTCATGCCCCAGGTTCTGCCTATTATACTTTTACACTGCATCATGGCCATCTTGGCCTTTAAGCATGTGTTACTTATATGGGTATTGAAGGTGAGCTTGCTGTCCAGTGTCACACCTAGATACTTGTATTACTAGTACTAAGTAAATGTTACATTAAAAAGCAATGAATAAATCTGGATTGCAATTCAATAGGATGTACATTCAGAAAAAATATTAATTTAAACAATGGTCATTGAGCATTACAATAGAACTTCTTCTCGGTTGTATTTTTTCAAAGCCGCTAGTATCCAAAGAATATTCACCTGTGTCCTTGGGGAAAGCAAGCATGCCCATGCAGTGCTGGATATCCTCGAGCTGACCGTCCTCGTAGGTAGAGAAGTGCTTCTTGGCGTACCGCACAGCTTCCAGGCGTTTGTCATCGCGTACCAGCTCTATGAACTCCTGCGCATCGACAATTTTCTAATTTTATTAATACGTATAAACGCCTCAGTGGTCGTGGCATAGCACAATATAAATTTAAATTCAAATCTTTAACGTTTTAATTAACATTTTACCAAAATATCTGAACATTAGACAAAAATCAACCTTATCACAATATGTTAAGGTGCACTTTCATTTGCTAAAATCAAAAAGACACCCGAATGTTATTAACTTATGCCTACTTACTTATGTCATTAACTTATGCATACTTACTAAAAAGGTTATCTTTTTGGTATGTTTTAACGCTCAAGCGTGATCAGAGCGCGCTCTGATCACACTCAGCCCCCCAACCGCCTAACAATTTCGCTTTTTAGCGCTAGGAGCGAGGAGGAGGAAAACGAGAGAGTTAGGCGGTCGACCCCCTGATCATGAGTAAAACTACTTTTTTGTACAAAAGATCCATATGGGTCGAAGTGCTACAGGGAAAGGGAAGCACAGCAAGCCCCACTAAGACAAGATAAGATAAGAAGAGTAAAACAAACCCCTGACCTGAATCCTAATCTTGAACTCCATGTTGGAGTTGAGCTTCCTCAGCTTGGACTTGTTGTCGGCGCACCACTGCAGGCAGCGCGCAGTGCGACGCTGGCCGAGCTCCGCTTCAACCTCGGCTGCGGCCGCGTAGATGTCTGGTAAAAGTTAAAAAAAAGTTAACTTTTTTGACCGCCACAGTAGGCCATAATCGATAGGCGATAGCAAGCCCTGTACGCCAATGACGATAGTGATCGACAACACTTATGGTTAGAAGAAACATAAAATAATAATGAGACCCGCTATTCCCCGGAACCCCAATACTTTTTGCCGGCTTGTACTCTGAATAACGAGCGACGTATTTATTCTGTGGTGACCAAAATGTTTACAAAATATGTTTTCCTCCAACTCAGGTAAATTGTATTAAAAAAATGTTTTCTTCATCTAAAGAGTTGCTATGGAAATATACATTTAAACAGTGGAAATATATAAAAAGTCTTTAAATAGAAGGGTAAGGGTTTTTTATAAAATGATCTAATAATATTTCTTGTCAAAAAAAGAAATCAGTAACACATATTTATTTATCTTTTGAAACAGGTAGCAACATACAGCTGCTGTTAAAATAAAAAATCAGTTTCCGTATTATGTCCTTTTAGTAGGACAATTGACGTCTCAACCTAGCTACCCAATCACTCACCGACATTGGTAAGGTCCCTGAGCGTGCGAGCGTCAGCCAGCTTGTTAGCGGATTCGTAGTAGCCGTTCCTCAGAAAGTAGTCCACCAGCATTCTGTCCAGGCGGACCTTGCGCCATTGGTTCATGCCAGTCTGTAGGCATGAGTTTTCTTTTATTATTATTTGTAAGTACGTTTTTTCTTTCTCAGCTATAAGCCTCTGTAATTACGGGTACGGGTGTGGTGTGATGTCTGTATATTTATTATTGTTATTAATAGTAGTAAATAAATAAATAAATAAATAAATAAATAAATAATCAGCCATTACTTTCCCACTGCAGAGCACAAGCCTCCCCTCCCTCCTTCCACCTATCACTATCCTAAGCTAGTTCGTGCCAATTCTTCAAGTCTCCAACTCATCCCGCCATCTCCGTCTAGGCCTTCCACGTTGTCGTCGTCCGTGTTGGGAGCCATGATGTGGCAATCTTTGCTCAGAGTTTTTAATGTAATAAAATGCTAAACTAGTGATACATCCGATAAGATGTGGTCAACACTACCCGTGGATTGTAACGGCATTCGGTAGCTGCCTATGCGTTACCGACTTGGAAATCCCTATTTACACGATTTTTGAAGAACCTTTTGACAGAGCATGGGAGGGCGGGCCTTTTTGCGCCAAACAATTTCGACCGCAATGTGCCCCCAGCGTCACGCTACAAATCTATAACGAATATATAGTAAAAAGTAGTGATGAGGGCAATTGTTCCATCGATAAATTATATTTACGTGTTTTTTTTTTCCTTAAAAGGTTTCTGTTCGGGATTGGCTAATCGGTGTAGTCTGGAATGTTCTAGCCACTAAACTCTAACTTCCGCTTTCATCCACCCTTTGATCGCCAATCATCTCGCGCTATGTCACGTGGGAATCGAACCGACGCTGCCATTGGTAGCACTACATTGTTCCGAACCCCTCTCTCCTCGATCGATATAATATTTTAATTTAATTTATGAATATATACGCCTTACGATTTTCAACAGACATGCATCTTTCATTTTGCAATATCCTAGAATTTATAAAATACTTAATTAAATTCATAAAGAAAGCAGTAGCTAAGCCACGACATATGTATATTATAGAAACCAAGTACTGGTGGTTGCAATACGGTTTTACAAATAGGTATCAAGTTTCAATAATTTCGTTGATTGTCCTTTAATGTCCTTGTTTTGATGTAATTAAAATATTATTTTTTATGTTTTAGTTTAAGTTTGTACGTATGGTTTTGAAGTCGGTTTAAAAAAAATAAAATAAACAAAGGCCTCTATTGAAATATAAATGTAAGTTTAGAGTTTTAGGTATAACGAACAAAGAAATTTATGTACCTATATTTATTAATAAACATTCTAATTGGACATTGTTTTTCTATACATGTCCGTGACGCTCAAAAGGTTAATCTCGCTGATGATCTCGAAATTAAAAGTGACATGAAATACACTATAAACTATAATATTTTTTACATTATTTACGTGATATACGTATCATAGCGTGAGACTTAGTCACTAGTTCAAAAATCGCACCGCACTATAGCGAAGAAGAGTTTACAAGACTTGAGAAAATGGTACTGACTACCCCACCCATATGAAATCTCTAAATCCCAATTTTGAAAAATAGCTACAATATTTGTGTTACAAAAAGTTGAAACGACATCCCCATAATCATACAATAATCACTATTATTAATTACATCCAATTTATGAAAGAAAGGGTAAAAAAAAGAATATAAAAAAGTAATGGAAAAATTAGTAATACAGTATAATAGATAAATAGAGTAGAATCAGACTTTAACCCATTTAGCAAAACCAGGCGTTTGCGTGTTGTTGTAAATGAACCTCTAAAAGTATTATATTAGAATACATCTTTATAATACTTTAAGAGGTGTTATATATAACACTCTGTCAGGCCAAGTGGGTAGAAAGCAAAGTGTGTTACCCTGAGTTGCGGAGTGCTAGGTTCCGTCATCACGCTGGCCTGTTCCTTCAAATGTTCTAGTCGTTTCTTACACACATAGGCAGCCTGCAACTCCTCGTTTATGGCTTCAGAAGCTTTGCGTTTCATAGTAGTAAGCTTGTCCACCTACAAAATTTAAATTAAATTTATCATAAAATTCTGTCTGTGAATCCATGCCCTTAGGCAGGTTCCCGCTAGGTACAATTCCAACAAGTCAATACTTTACTTACCAAAAAATACACTTAACACATCTGTTCATAGCCTAAGGGCTTACCGCAAGTTAAATCAAAACAAAGGAAAAAAAATTATCATTCATTCACATCAGCCTATATTTGTCCACTGTTGGTAATAGGTCCCTAAGTACAAGCCACTAAGCAAGGTCAGCGGCTACTCTCATCTCAGCTCTTCCTAGCCACGAAGACCGCCCCACTCCACCTAATCTGGGGCGTCTTAAATTATGTTTGCCGATACTCAAGAACTCGTTATTTAATGTATTTTAAGCTAGAGAGTCACTTCACGCGACGGTAAGTTATGATAAGCCCGAAAGATATAAACATACTTTACAATGAATCATTAACCACTGCAAATCTGGCTTTCTGCCTGCTAACAGAATACAACATTGCTTTTCTCATTTTTGTTATGACAGTATGGGACTGACATTTATTTATATATATTTATAACAACAAATCTTACAAATATCATGACAGGTTTCACCCATGCGATAGTGTAGACATTAATTTATTAATTAGCCAATCATATGTTAAAATGATGTTTGTCATCTCAGCCAAAAGACGTCCACTGCTGAACAAAGGCCTCCCCCAAGGATCTCCACAACGACCGGTTTTGTGCTGCTCGCATCCAGCGGCTTCCCGCGACCTTCACCAGATCGTCGGTCCACCTTGTTGGAGGCCTGCCCACACTGCGCTTTCCGGTACGCGGTCGCCACTCGAGGACTGCTCCGCCCCAGCGGCCATCAGTCCTGCGAGCAATGTGCCCTGCCCACTGCCACTTGAGCTTAGCAACTCTTCGGGCTATGTCGGTTACCTTTGTTCTTCTGCGGATCTCTTCATTTCTGATTCGATCTCGCAGAGAAACCCCGAGCATAGCCCTCTCCATTGCTCTTTGAGTGACCTTGAGCCTTCTGATAAGGCCCATAGTGAGCGACCACGTCTCAGTTCCGTATGTCATCACTGGCAACACACACTGGTCAAAGACTTTCGTCTTGAGACACTGCGGTATATCGGACGAAAAGATATTTCGTAGCTTACCGAACGCTGCCCAGCCTAATTGGATTCGACGATTGACCTCTTTGCTGAAGTTGGACCTACCTAGCTGGACCGTTTGTCCCAGGTAAACATTATCGTCCACAACTTCAAGGGCAGAGTCCCCAACCTTCAGAGGAGTGGGTACGACACGTGAGTTTGACATAACTTTCGTCTTCTCCATGTTCATTTTAAGACCCACTTGTTGAGAGACTCTGTTGAGGTCACCGACCATTGTGCCGAGGTCTTCCAGGGTCTCAGCCATGACCACTACATCGTCAGAAAATCGAAGGTGAGTGATGTATACACCATTGACGTTGATGCCGAGTCCTTTCCAGTCCAGAAGCTTGAAGGCATCTTCCAGTGCAGCAGTGAACAGTTTCGGAGATATAACATCTCCCTGTCTCACTCCTCGCTGCAACTGAATAGGTTTCGAGTTCTGGTCCTGAAGACGGACTGACATTGTGGCGTTTTCATACAAACACTTCAACACTTCGATGTACCGGTAGTCAATTTGGCACCGCTGGAGAGACTGTAGCACGGCTCATGTTTCAATCGAATCGAAGGCTTTTTCATAGTCCACAAACGCTAAGCAAAGAGGCTGGTTATACTTTTCGGTCTTCTGTATAACCTGCCGCAGCGTATGTATGTGGTCTATGGTGCTGAAGCCTTTTCGGAAACCGGCTTGTTCGATAGGCTGGAAGTCATCAAACCTGCGTGCGAGACGATTCGTTATGACTCTCGAAAACAGCTTGTAGACGTGGCTTAGAAGTGAGATGGGCCTGTAGTTCTTCAGCAGGGTTTTGTCGCCCTTTTTGAAGAACAGTACCACCATACCTTCGTGCCACGTTTCTGGCGTTCTGCCCCCTAGTACGACGGAATTAAATAGCTTCTGAAGAGCTACGAGTACCGGTCTTCCGCCTGCTTTCAGAAGCGCGGCCGTAATTCCGTCAGCACCTGGTGCCCTGCCGTTCTTGAGCTGTTTGAGAGCCATACTAATCTCGTACAGGCTGATGTCCGGGATGTCTTCGGTATAGTGTCGGGTTAACTTAGCTCTAGGGTCTTTAGCTAAGCTTTGTACAGGTGGCCGTGTGGATGTGTAAAGCTGTCCATAGAACTTCTCGACCTCTCCCATAACATCGGACCTGGTCGTGACAGTTCTGCCATCATCGGTTTTCAACGTCGTCAGTTGGCACCGCCCAATACCCAGATCTCTTGCGAACACTTTTGAGCCTTTGTTCCGCTCAATGGCCTCTTTAATACGGTCAGTATTAAATCGGCGCGTGTCGCGAGTCATAGACTTCGAGATCTGCCTATTTAGCCGCCGAAACTGAGACGCATCACCAGAGGAAAGCAGAACCATTGCGCGCCGCTCTTCCATTAGTTTTTGGGTATGGTCTGAGAACTTTTTGGTTCCTTTTGCACGGTGGGTTTTAAAGAACTTAGACCCAACCGTTTGGACAGTTTCCACGAACCTGTTGCTGTATTCGTCCACATTTTCGCAATCATTTAGGCACTCGAAGCGATTCTGCAATTCGAGCTGAAAGCTTTCGGGGTTTTGGATTTGGATGGGTGCAGGACGGAGCGTAGACCTTATTAATCGACGTCTTTCCAGCTTAACGTTGATATTCAATGTGCCTCTTACCAACCGGTGATCGCTGCCAGTTTTAAACGCATTGATCACAGTGACATCATTGAATATTTGCTTCCTCGTCGACATAATAAAGTCAATCTCGTTTTTTGTTGCACCATCGGGACTCATCCAGGTCCACTTGCGGTGTTCAGCCTTCCTGAAAAAGGAATTCATCATAAAGAGTCCCTCCTTTTCCAGAAAGTCCGCCAGCAGTTGGCCCCGGGAGTTCCGATTACCAACACCAAATCGTCCCACTCTCATCTCATCACCGCTTCGTTTGCCCAGCTTTGCGTTAAAATCTCCCATGACAACGGTGTAATGAGTTTTGGAGGCTTGTATGGCTCTAGAGATGTCCTCATACGTAGCCTCCACCTCATCGTCAGGGTGTGTCGTAGTAGGAGCATAAACCTGTATGACCTTCAGCGAATACCGTTTGGTTATTCTGAGTATAAGGTACGCTACCCTAGGCGACACACTCCCGGTCTCGACAACGTTGTTCACGAGGGACTTGTGGACGATGAACCCGACACCACCTTGGGACAGTTGTTCGCCCTCCCGGAAATAGAGCAAGTTACCAGACTTGAGGATTATCGAGTCCTCCCCCTCTCTTCGGACTTCAGATAATCCAACTATGTCCCACCGTATCTTGCTCAATTCTTCCTCCAGTTCGTAGATCTTCTCGTCAGTCCGCAATGTGCGCGTGTTAAATGTTGCCAGGGCCAGAGTTCGTTGTTGGCGGTAGCCAGGTCTCTGCCGGAGATTCTTAGCACCCCCTGCCCCGTCGCTGCCTTGGCCGCTACCGTAGCTAGGGCGAGCGGGGCCGCCGGGGACTAGGGGCCGGTTTTTGCTGGTGTGCATTTCATAAGGGGGGTATATTTGCCGTAATCGCCACGCTTGGCAGGCGGGTTGGCGATCGCAGTAGGTTGAGTATAACCTCAGAGAGATGCTGCTGCCCATCCTCTGGAATGGTCCCTTAGTCGGCTTTTACGACACCCACAGGAAGAGATAGGGGTGGTGCTATTCTTTATCCCCGGCACCACACAGGGAGATGTTTGATTGGCTTTAAATTGATGTAAATTCCATAAAATTATTTATCTATTCCAAATTATTTATAATGCTAGTAGAATCTATTCTACTAGCATTATATTACTTGTCTTAAGGGTGCAGACCATAAGTTGTTAACTCACCATTCCACCAAGAAGGGAGTCTATCTCACCAGTTGTGACGTTTTGGTTTTTCAAAGCAGTGTCTATATCAGCACTGGCACTTGCCACCTGTCGAGCTTCCACATCCAAAACACGCTGAGCATTGCGGTAACGCTTGTTGAATACTTCGTATGGAACCTTAGGAAGAAATAAAAAGTTTCAATATCATTGAGGAAATTGACATAAAACTAGGTATGTTGCAATAGTTTGTGACTTTGTTTGTTTGTTTGTTTGTAGAGGGAAATCTCTGGAACTAATGGTCCAAATCCAAAAATTCTTTTACTGATAGAATACTCCATTCCTTGCGGGTAACATAGTGTATATTTTATTGAAAAAAAGATTTTTTGAAATGCATGGGGACGAAGGCAAAAGTAAAGTGCTAGTGTTCTATAAATTACAATAGCTAATCTACATATACATTTTATATATACTAATATTATAAAGAGGAAACCTTTGTACTTTTGTATGTATGTATATATGTATGTATGTATGTATGTATGTATGTATGTATGTATGTATGTATGTATGTATGTATGTATGTATGTATGTATGTTTGCAACTAATAAACTCAACTGGACCAATTTAAAAAATTCTTTCACCATTAGAATGCTACATTAGCGCTGAGCAACAAAGGCTATATTAAAAAAAATATATATATAATACTAAAAACGACAATTTAATTTCCAATACAAAATTATTTGTTTGTTTTGTTGTCATGGAAACCATTGATATATATTTAACTCAATGATGGAAACTGTCAAAGCGGTATGAAGTCCGTCAGCTAGTTTATATTAAAGTCCCAAATACAGGTTTAGCTCCTAGCATGGGAGATAAAAAGAGATTTAGCTTAAAAAACATAAGTTAAAATGAATGTGTCCTTGTTTTTTTTATTACTTATGGGTAAGCTCTTGGCCTTTATCTCACCTATTTAAGCGAAAGGGTACCTTAACCACTAAACCAATAAGGCTGTTAAAATGTAAAATGTGTGTGTAATAAGAAGGTATGATTGACAAAGGTCTTGTTTACTTTACAATAAAATTAAGAATCATAATTTATTTGTGTGCATAGTGATTGTGTATCTGTAGCCTGATTTAGTCAATTTTAACAGCCAGAGACTAAAAATTAGGCTGTTGGCCTAATTTTGACACACTATTGAGACATTATTGAACTTTCAGTCTTAGAGACCCTGATGGTACTGATGTGGTGATAAGACTGAAATTGGAAACACCAAGAATCCTCAACTTTAGAAGAACTGGCTATCATTACTAGTGCATCACAGCTGTATTAATAACATTGTTGTCTTTACTAGTCTACTGTAAAACACAACAAATAAATGTTTTAGACTTGTTTGATAGGTATGTTTCTAAAATAATTCTTATTTAATTTTAAACATGTTGGCAATAAAACATATGGTCAGTGTCGTCTTCATATGTAGTGATAAGGGGTCTTGGACAAGTAAGTATGTTTTATTAGCGAAAGGTCTACATGAGAGAAATGCCAATATAAAATATTGCTACAAACATCTAAAGGGTGTATTGGCCGGTGAGAAAACTAATTTCATCAAAAACTTTTGTTCAATATTGTCATGTGTACCTACGGCGCTACGCATGTATGGATAGTATCGATCGAACAATTCGGACAACTTGCCTTACTGACACGCATTATTTTTATTCATTATCATATTTCGGAATAGATACTGACCTTTAACGTAGCATGCTCCAAAGATTTCAGCTCGTTCATTCTGGCTTTTTGAATGTCTACCTAATCACCAATAGATATACAAAGCTTCCCGACAAAATATCTGGAATGAAAACAAACACGCACTTAACCCAGCTGATTGATCGACCTGCAAGTTATCATAACAAAAATAATGCTTCTCATTCATCAATCAATATGTCAGTATATACTAACTATTAATATTATTGCTAAACGTTTGTTTACTATCAAATAAAGCTTTTAGAAACAAGAGTCAAAAATAAAATTAAAGGACACCTAATTTATTACCTCCTGATTTCCTGAAACCCCGAACGAACCCTTGATGGACGGGACGACGCAAAATAAGAGAGAGAGAGAAAGAGCGAGAAATATAAAATTTCTAAACAAGATGCCCCATCTCTTTCAGTCATAGCGCTAAACTATATAAACAGAAAGAGACAATGATATCAAATTTAATTTAATTATCAAATCTGGGACACTACACGTTCAAAAACAATTATTTTTCCAAGATACTTTTATTGTAATTATTTCGAATTCAATTTAAATTTTAAATAAGCATATCCTATAGACTATTTTTTCAAACATTATCTATCAAATTATTGTCCTCTATTACAAAATATATACCTATTTTTTACAAAATCAGAACGTGAAATCATCAAAGACAACATAGTTTTAGTTTTACTTAGAAACTGTTATTTACAAAGGCAAAGAGAGACTCAATTCATTCAGTCTCAAAGACATTTTTTAATACCTCAAACAAAACCTCGGAATTACCTAGGCTTGGTCGAAGTTATGTACTTCCAATTTTAAAGTTTGAGATAACTATGTAAGCATTTCGTACAGAGGTGATAGTTTATTCCTTTGACTTCTTTTATAAGGCATCCGATACATTAATTATATTTAAATGATTTTAATGATTAAGCCACACACAAAGTTTTAAAGAAAACTGAGGTCCTGATTATTATTTTCGTTTATTAATCGCAAGAAATCGCAAGTACCTACTCCTTCGTCACAAAGAATAATTATTTATTGCTCCCCTCCCCAACCTTGAAACTATTTAAACAATTGTATATGGATTTTCTTTAGCGCTGCCTGGTGTTTGCATTGACATGAGTTTTTTTTATTGACATGATTGACAAAAAAGCGAATGTTGAGAGCGGTCGACAGTGGTCCCATCTACTCCGAGCTTTGAACTTTTAACCCCATTATTATTTTATTTTATTAGAATTTATTTCTTGGTACCAAACACTGTCATTGTTTTAACTACCTACAAAATTTCATGTATATAGCTATAAGTAATCTAATCTGAACAATAATAAACAATCGTCTTGTTGGGGTTGTCATTTTTGGTAAATTAGCCAGCCACTGATAAAAGCTTCAAAAGGTGATCCTTGTTCAAAACTTCAAGTTAGTAAGCACTAGTAACTTTTGTAACTTTCTTTCTTATAAAGCGATGACGACAAGTTTTAGTACTTGTCGTTATTTTCGAAAGTTCTTACTACGATCAAGTGTAATAAATAAAAAACACAAATACCATCAAATAATACCTGCCATCTTCTTACAATTGTAGAATGCAATAAACAATTAAATCTTTAAATCTCAAAGGCCGGCACGGCACGCATCTACGTTTCCTATGTAGTTACGAGTGTCTATCCATAAGCAGCGGTGATTTCTTTCCACCAGCTGACCCGCTAGCTCGTTTGCCATCTCCTAAGTTAAGGTGGAGGTAAATATAAAGATACTTTTCTTTATTTGGTAACATTTATTTATTTATTATTGCACCTATTATACAGTATCACTTTACAATACAATGGCAAAAAAAATATAGCTTGAATTTAGCCGAGCGACTGTACTTTAATATTGACATGATTTCTACAACAACAACGACATTCATAAATAAATCTTTATTTAATAAAAATTGATGTTTACTTTTGTGCAAGAGATTTAAGTCATTTATTATGCGGTAAGTACGGTTACCTATTGAAACGCATAACTTTTTAGGCATAAACTGAAAATGCATAATGTTCATGGTCATAATCGTCACTTGCCATAAGTCTTTATAGCATAGCTTCATAACGTATAACACCATATGGCCGAAATCTGTATGGCATAATCATGGAAAAGCATAATTGCAATAATCATAATTAACAAAAGGCATAATTTAAATTTGTCATAACATTTAAAAGGCATAATATTCAAAAGGCATACATTTGATTTCAAATGTTTAAAATAACATAATTTAACTTAGTAAAATAATAGCAAGTAAATATTATACGCAATGTTTTTATAAGAAGTGTATTTAGACCAAGTAAAAATTATATCCAATGAACGTTATATCCTTTGAAATTAGTTCATTTGTAATTGTATGAAATGAAATACACCCCCTACAACAACTTAAGATTACGTCAAAACAAAACTATGAATGTTAACAGTTATGCATAGTAAAATTATGCGTTTTAAAGTATGCTTAATAAAATTATGTCAAACAAAAATAAAGATTTTAACGATTATGATTTTTTACATTATGCCTTTCAAAAATTTTGCGTTATTATGTTTATGCATAATAAAATATTATGCCAAATAATATTATACTTTTTGATATTTATGATGTATGGCAATCGAAATTATGACAATAAACAGTATGCGTTTTAAAGTGTCACCGGTAAGTACAAATCGCAAAGTAGAAGTGGTATCAGCGTAAATTGGAACACATCTTTATGGGCATAGACAAGAACTTTCATCCATGCGTTTTGTCGGCGCGTCAGCGCGTCACTTTCGTTACGCAAATCCGCCATTTTGTACGTAGCTGGCGGTGCTTCAGGGTTTACTTTATCAGTAAAGTGATTATTGTCACGAAAAACTGTAAACTCCGTTCAAATTGACTTTACATTCTGACTGTGGACGCTGCCGACCTAATTGTGAAGTAATTTTGCTTCTGGGAGTTGTGCTTTCGTGATTTGTGAGTGTCCTATAATTGGAGCGCGTGGCTGGTGACTCTTTGTTGTTGGATTCGGCTTATTTACGGTAAGTTTCTATACTTAATAGCAATATAAGTCTAGTTAAGGTGACATTTGGGTGCGTAGTAGTAATATTGTCTAAGTAATGATGTTGGGGGATGTGTTAATTGCGAGAATGTAGTAGCGTCGCTCGAGCGGCACTGTAGCGAGCGGCGCGGTGATTGCCGTGGCGATGGCTGATGGCCGACGACATTATTCCTGCAGCGGCGACGCCGACGCGTCACTAGTTGGGCGCGGAAACGTGTTGGTCGTGAATTAACTTTCTAGAAGGCTCTTATGTGGAGTTTGTGCCCTTAATAAGCTGTAAAGAATACAGCAGCTGACCTACTTTTGGTTATTAGAACATGATAGTTAAGTGCCAGTAGTACCTATTCAAAAATCTTAGTGATGTGTGAGTGTTTGTATTCTTATTCGCTGTAAACCTATTTGGATGTTCTAAATTCCACAGCGCAGTAAATTGGTAAGTACAAGTTTTTTTTCAAGAAATACTTACCTAAATAAATTCCAAACCATATACCTAAAATCAAAGCATATCTAATTATGTTCAAGGCATCGACAAACTTTGAATCTTATTTTCCCTAATTAATAAAAAAACTATTTTATATAATAATAATAATAATAATAACTTTATTTTCTCTCCACAAACACATGTATACAGTTCATGATAACTTTTAAACAATGTACATTATATAATAGTTTGTGTGAGACTGACGCCTGTGATTGATATTAATATATCAGTAGTACAGGTCATCAGGCCCCCACCACCTCGGTAATGAACAGAAAGTAGAAAAAAGTTAACCTATAAAGTTAAAGTAGTTGAGAGTTAAACACTTTAATTAAAGAAACCTGATAAGGAGTCTTCTAAAACAAAAGAATACGAAAAATAGAAAAAAATAAAATAAAAATGGTAATAACAAGTGCGTAAGAGAGCAGCTGAAGAGCGAAAAGAGGTTACTCTTAACAATTACTCTAAAAACGTGCACACAAACACGCGCGCGCGCGCGCGCGCGCGCGCGCGTGTGTGTGTGTGTGTGTTGTGTGTGTTGTGTGTGTGTGTGTGAACTCGAACGTGTGTGTATATGTGTATATAATATAATAATAAGATAATATATCTTACACAAGAATGTATTAGTTAATTAAGTGTATGTGTATAAATAATGTTCCGTTTGGTCGTAATTTTTACTGAGAAGAATAGAGCGAACACCCTTTTTACATTCAAAGGAAGTGAGATTGTAAATAGGGATTTCAGCATTGATTTTATTATATAAGGAAGGTCCTAAGTAGTAGAAGAATCTTTGCGTAAAAGAGAAGGACGTAGACGGAACGGCACAGATTTTGTCTTTACGTCGTTTTCTGATCTTAGTATATGGAGTGTTTCGGTGTTGGAGACGAACAACTTCTAGTATGAACAGTTGCCGAACAGTTAAAACTTTGCAGATGTTATACAGTTCATTAGTTGGGAAAAGTAAATGACGAAATGTTGCAACTTTAAGGATGGCACGTTGTGCTATTTCTAAAGGTTTCATCGTAGTCTTAGGGACACCACCCCAGCAAGAGATACAGTACGTTATTAGTGAGCGACATAGGGCAAAGTAGACTTGTTGTAGGACTGTAGGATTTGCGACATGTCTAAGTACTTTAAAAACAAATATAAGTTTACGCATCCTGCCGGAGAGTGATTGTATGTGGTGCTTAAAATTGAGGTACTTGTCGAGAGTTACGCCTAGATATTTGATGGTATCAACTTGTGAGAGTGGAGGACATTGACAAGAAGAGTTGATGTTGCTGACACAAGAATGGGCTATTAAAGAAGGAACAATAGTGGGTTGAGAGCTAGCGCTGATAGAAAAAGTGATAAATTTGGTTTTATTAGTATTTAAGGTTAGTTTATTTGTGTGTAGCCAAAGAGAGATGTTTTCGATCCCGTTTTGGGCAGCAATTTGGAGCTCAGACCACGAATCAGCATAAAAAGAAACAGCAGTATCATCAGCAAAGGAAACAATGTGGCCATTAGGTAGCTTAAGATTGCTAAGGTCATTTGGAGCTCAGACCACGAATATTACACACAGATTCAATCCAACACAAAACTAACAAGTATTAAAAGTTGGGATAATGTTTTGTAAAATATTGTGTTGTCATTACCTAAGTTATTTAATTTATTAATTAAAAATCTTCAAACTTAACTGTTACTGCCAGTGTAGGGCTTTGTTTTTGCATCAAAAACTTGGGATTGGGTAAAAAGTTTGAATGGATTTCATTTGGAAGTTTCCTTTTTCAATGTTTGCCTATTACCTTTTATCTTTGTTTGATTCTAAAGAATTCATTACTGTTGCTTGTTGAAGGTAAATATGGAAAAGAATTTTTACAACAGTTTAAATCAGATAGGTTTCAGTAAAGAGGTAGCATACTAAATCATAATTATTTTATTTATTAACACTATATGGTTCAAAACATAGTAACAATAGTTCAATAAATTTTTAGGTGCAACGTAATATTATGGTCTTAGTGACACGGTTTGTATTTTTTGTTAAAAAAATGTTTGTGTTAATAAGGAACTTTTAGTGAATCTAATAAAGTGGCTAGTATATCCAATGTAATAATCACCTCTTGGTGGTGTACGCATAAAGGTTTAAGGTTCTGCCAGGAATAGTTTTACCTGCTGACTTAAAACCACCCTCGATAAGAGCTGTCCCTGTAAGGATTTTGCAGTAGTCAACAGCAAACATCCTTCGAATATGGTCTCTTAACTGATCGCTTTGTACATGACTTTGGAAATTGGATAATGGATATATTGAAATTTAAGAAGTTACCACTTTTTGAAGAACATGATGTAAAGGAGACAATTAATTTTGTGTCTTATATTTAAAACTAAATAGAAATTAAGATAAACTAAAAATTTGTTACAATATTATAAATAGTCCCTTAACACAGGGTTCGAAAGGATAATTATCCAGGATAATTATAATGATAATTATCGTGATAATAACAGATGGATAATTATCGTTTGATAACAACAAAAAATTGCACTTGTGAAAGTGAACTGTATTCGAAGTATTTGAACGTGTGTTTCCGCACTTGTGCATATCTTATTATTGTAGCATTACTATTAGATTGCATATGTAAAATAAATACTAAAACTAAAGAAAAAACTACAGAAGAAACTATTTAAATTCCATTATGACAAGTAATTCACATAAGAAATCTGTTATTTACTATGTAAATATCTTTGACTTTCGAGTTACTCGAAATAGAGCCTACAAGTCTGTAAAAAGCAAATAATAACCATTCAGTAACAATTATTTAAATAATAGGACATTCTCTTCAATCATAAAAATGTTGACTCCACAGCAGTTTGTATTATACCTACTATGTGTATGACTACATAGACGCAAACAGCGGCACTCGCACCGTAAACAAAGACCAATCTAGCCTCGGATCGCTTCGACCTATCTTCGTTATACCTAGTAATGTCAAGAAAATGTACACCTACCAACTAGTAGATTGCAAGGCGTAACTTCGTCCTAGCTACTAGGGTTACCAATTAGCTTTTTTCATAAAGCTAGCTATTTTAATTAATGCGTCAAGTGTACAGTTAGTTGGAACTTGGAACGCGTAGGTATAACGAAATATGAATATGCAGTGCTGACGTAATTAATTGGAATTAGTTTCACTGTAGGTATCTATACTTATTATTTGTGATAAAAAGCGGTGACGTAAACCGTGATAAGATAGTGAACAATGCGGGGCGGAAAAAGTAATTTTGAACACCAAATTGGTAACACATTTATGTTTTAGAAACTTCGATGACTAGAGCTATACAGTAATAATAATAATGCGACATACAATTTAATTTCATATTCCACGACGCGACGTTATGTTATACGGTGTCTATATTTGTAGTGCGAAATCATGATAGCTCCTAGCTCATTAAAATATGTACGTCACACGTTTTTGCGCGCGCTCGGCAGACCGTGGACCACTATATAACTTTTCCCAGACATTTTTCCATGCGATCTAAACAGCACGCATTAGGTATAAAACGCTCTTGACATCACTACCTTCATGATACTCTACCAATTAAAGGTATTCTCGGCTAATTAGTAGGTTAATAATACTACCTAGTTGGTAAATTAATTTCGGGCACCTAAAGTATTATCAAATTTATCATAGTTTAATAATTAGCTTCATGAGCATTATAAATCATACGTATATTCAGTATCTAATAAGTATATGGGTAGATGCGTGTGATCCCTACAAGTATCTTATAATAATAAAGTAAAACTTCATTACTGTTATTACCAAAAATAAATAAACGTTGATAGACACGTATAGGTGGTTGTCGTTATCAACAACACTGTTCAATTTATTTTAATTCAACGGAAAAAACTCTGTATCTAATTGGTAACCCTTTCAACGTACAGACCACATCCGTTCAGTGCAGAGTCCGTGGGACACACACTAGCGCGCTCAACCGGCTCGGCGATCGGCTATCGATTGCGCGAGCCTTTTAAATACACGCCTACTATCATCGACGCTCAACTTTACCACGTTCAAGGCCCCAACTCTCCTTTTGTTTCGAGTTTTTCTACAAACATTGAATTTCAATCGAGTTGTTTACGTTACCATTTACTTTTTAAGTTCATATTTACAGTACTCTCGACAAATAAAAACTTTTTATCTCGGATGTGTCTTTTTATTTCTAAAGTGAGAACATAGTCCCGCAGAAACTGAATCGAACAAATCAATACCAAATTGTTCTTAGATGTCGTAGTTGTGGTGACTGTTTCTGAAGTGCGTAATAACTAGTAACGAATGGTAGAAGAATCGGCATCCTATTACACAAGTTTCCTCTCGCGGTTTCGGCTGCGTAAAATTTGGTCAAACGTAAATCCGTAAAACGATTTAAAAGATTGATGAGTATAGTATAGCTTAAATCGGTTAAATCGGTTAGAAATTTTACCTTCCTGTATACAAACAAACAAATTTCACATCTTTATAATGTTAGTCTCACTCATATCTATATACTACCAGATACCTACTACTCTCTGATTACGTCACCTGCTTTACATTTGCATCAGCGCGTCTCCTTTGAACATCGCATGAGTCATTTTATTCATTGGCCATTCTTGGACGCATTGTCTCACCTCCTTACTTTAAAATATTTAGGATCTCAGCTTATTCAATACTGTTAACATTTTCAAATACAAAGAGATCTTCAGTTATGCTGCTTTCTAAATTGTATATAACAACACTACTTTCCTATATTATTGTCTCCGTTTGAGTCAAGTAAATTATGCGCATAATTTATGCCATAGCCTGCGTGCGACATCAACTGGTAGTAACTTTTTTGGTTGCTTACTTGCTAAACTTTTAAACTAATTAATGTTTTCCCTGTAGACTACTAAAATTCTACTAACGTTAAAAATGCGAAAGTTTGAATGTTTAATTAATATTTTTGTTTACTTGTGGCCGCCACAAGTGGGACCCTAACCCAAGACCTTTCGCAATCCGGGTGAATGCACTTTCAGTTGAACTACCGAGACGGGAGGGAGACATTGGTTGTTTGTTTGTTCGTTTGTTCTTTGGTCACGCCGAAACGGCTACTAAACTGATTGAAAACTTTGGAATAAAAGAAGATGGCATACAAAGTAGATACCTTTAAATTACCTTACTTTAACCTTAAAAATGATAAGCTATTTTCGTTTTGTGGAATCTTTTTATTTTTTATTTAATAACGTCATTGAAAAGACCTTGATAGTAAAAAATGCCATTAATTAATGATATATTTTTCTTTAATTTCAATCATTGTTTTTGAGTCAATTATTTTAAATAATAGAATAAAAAGGGTTCGATTAGGCAGTAGTGTATATATTCTTTGACTCAGGCAAACAAAACAGAAAACAATGTAAACAAAAGGACAAAAAGAAGCAATAAAGAAAACAAAAAAAAAGTTGTGAGGGGTCGAAAGAAACTCACAAACGCCGTTTTTTTAATATTGTCGTTGAAATTCGTGTGTTTACTACAGTTTCAATTGTTTTATCGATTACTTTATCATGTTAATGGACGAACTAGGTGACGCATTAGTTGGCGCGTTTATTCGTGTAGCGATCTTGCAAGTCAGCCACTTACGCAAAGCTTGGTGGGTCACCGGATTGGTGAAATAAAAATATCTCGAGAACTTCCGTGCTTCGGAAGGCACGTTAAGCCATAGGTCACTTTTGTTATCGTAAGTTAGCAATCGTTAAAACTTGCCAACCCGTGTTAAGCCAATTGTGGCCGGATTTCCCCCGTTTCGTATTTTATTTATGTGGGTAGAAGAGCCCAGCCGTGGGACATATATGGACAGGACATATGAACATGGGTTCATAATGAACTGCATGTTCCTAGTAACTAACAGTAAAATAAGACATAATATACAATTCCAATTAATACATACAGTGCGCACTAAAATCACGATCCAATTCAACGGCATTATCAAAAGCGATATAATTTGAGTTAGGTATAGGTCCATTGTGCAGCCGTTATTGCCCCCACCCCCACCCCCCACCCCCCCGGTGGGGCGGCACCATCGCTGACCGACCTATTAAAATTGTGTTTAACCCAACGAGCTTCGTGTATTATTGTCGAAACGGTGTCGTATCGATTGTTCAACGGTCTCCGCGTCATATCATCATCATTATCAGTCCGTATCAGTCCAGTGCTTGACATATTATGTATGCCATATAGTTTTCGATAATTTCAAATACTTTTATTTTAATAGGTCTTATAAAATAAGAAAGTAAAATAATTTTCCAACCAATAGATAGGTATTCACAAACTTACAACAGACAATCGCTCAAGTGATCAATATAAGTAGTGAGAGCTAATCTTTGGTTATTAGTTCTCTATCCAGCGAAAGTTGCCAATAAAACTACTCGAGTTCTTACCCTCTGAAGTAGTCTGAAGCACTTCACTTTAGTAGTTTCGGAGCAGAGATATTAGTAATATGATCATCGGTTGCGCTCCCCATAGTGCCGGTGAAGTACTGTCGAACAATAACTATAATGTGTTTTTACACAAAACAAGGGGACTCCTGCCCCTCAACGGTCCTTCGGATGTTTGAAGATTCTAGATATGACCTCATTCCGGCCCCTCGTGAGGACGTAACTCGGTTATCAAGGTCTTGCTATTCTCTATATTATTACGTGTGCTCGCAAAATAAGCTTTCAATGAAAGAAGTAAGTGTTTTCTTGTCTGCGGAAAATTTTATAAGGGTTTTTGTTATGTTTTATTAGTATGTATTTCATTAAATCTTTTTTAGGTAACGAATGTCTATTGCCTTTGTAATAAATGACTAGAAATACTTGATAGACACTACGAAACCGTTACTTTGTAGAAAGTTCTGTGACGCTGAAAATGCCGCCAGAGGCAACCGGCTGGCTCTCAAAAAATTATTATTTTGTAAAAATCTAAATTTGTTTAATTATGGTCATAATGACCAATTTTGTTGGTATTAGAGCTAGTTTTAAGTCTATCTAGCTAGAGTAATCTAGACAGTGAGTACCATCTTATGTAAATCTTGTTTTCACAATAAAGTGACAGTAGGGCAAAATAGCCAGTTCCGTATGGTTGAGGATTCCGGTTAAGGTGTGCCTTTAATATTTGACTATCTTTACATATCATCAGGTGATATAAGGGCCATGCGTTTCCTCGTAGTGATAATAAAAAGCATTAAAGAAAGCATGTTAGCTGAAAATAGATTAATATTTTTGGCTAAAATCAACCTCAGCATCGCGGAGGCGTCTCTGCGCAGTGTTTAAGGTTATCTAAAAATACAACCTTGCGTATTGAGACTACGTAAGTATGTTTTTGCAATATACATAGCAACATAATCTTTTTTTCAGTCTGGTGTTGAGTTCAGTTGTTGTTTTGATGATTTGCGGAGCAAGGCCATGTTTTAGGTGAAAAAATTGTGACTGCCTTTGTAGCTTTACATAATAATAATTTATATTACATAATATTTTTCTTTGTTTGACATTTTCTTATAGTTTTTTTTAATGAATTTTTGTTATTGATTATTGATTTGAAGCAAATACAAATGTGCTTAACAGAATGTCATAGATAATAATACAATAAGCATTAAAAATGCATATGTCAATGTTCTGTTAAGTGTTGCCTAAAGAATAGTGATAATAAAAAATCTCGTGTGAGCTGCGTTCGGTTGCGTTTCTTCAACAATACAATAATAGTAGATGTTCCCAGAGTATTGTAAATTTTAAACATGTGAATTATCTATTTGTGAACAGCGACATCCTATTGTTGATTGCCGTTGGACAGTATTAAGAATTTAATTACTCAACTATGTGCTAAATGTGCCAGACAATATGTGTTAAAAGGTTTTAAAAACAATATGATGAGAATTATATCTTTGGCCACATCGTCTTTCTAATTATTTAGTAAGTTATAGGTGAATGTCATTCAAATGCCTTTCATGTTTGCCGTGGCTAAGGAATTTCTCCTTTCAGGTAATGTTAGAAAATACAATCTTAATAGCAACTCTCTCAGTTACATTGTTATTTTGTATTTCATCATCATTATCATCATCTCGGCCAAAAGACGTCCACTGCTGGTCAAAGGCCAAAGATCTCCACTCCACAATAACTGGTATTACCTACTCCTTATTTTGTATCTACTTTGGGCTAATAAGGTCGATAGCAACATTATTCGCAAATTACTATTGCAAAGAGTTTAATAAAAGTGTTAATAGTCGTGCCAAGTTGTATTCTTCACACTTAAAAGGCTGCCAAGTTTAACTTGCATTCGTTATTCAAATAAGAGTGCTTCAAGGTTGCTGGCACAATTTATGTCATCTCTTCTCTTTCCCTTTTTAAGTTAGGCAACATAATTAATAACGATTTAAAAACATTTACAAAATATTATAAAAATTATGCCATTATTTTGCAAAAAGTCTTATGTCGTGAAGGATGCTCTAAAGATGATCACGTTTAAAGTAGGTACGTAGAATTGTACCCTATACAAAAGGTGTGATGCAAGATGAAAAAGTAAGTTAGGATCGGTGCCGGTTGAAGAAAACAGGCATAATACCTATGCATGTTATATTCTTTATATGCAGGAAGCATATAAATAACTAATAAGTATACTATGTACTTTATTTTAGTTAATACGCGGAAGTGTCGTACTGCTAAGTAACTAACACTAAGAGATAGACGTTATTTGACACGTTTTAGCTGTTAATTCGCACGTAACCAAACCATAAGATGTGTGTAACTTTAAGATGTTTTATGGCCTGGTCGAAGGTAATTAAACCTTCGCCACATCGCGATCATTAAAATGTATTTAATGGCGCCTTGTGTAAGCCGTTTTCGCAAAGCCAGTTTTCCCGGTTAGCTTTTTTAGGGTTTCCGCTTATTCGGCGAGTTAATGAAAGCCGGCGAGATGGGATGGCTAATTGGATTCAGTTTGTATCGGAAATCGGCGTGGTTGCGTTTCCAACGATGTTACTCACCTCTGGCGCTCTTTGTTATATCTAAACAGTGGAAGAAACCATATAACGGATACACGTTGCCTTTGTAGGGTAGAAGTACCGGTTATCGGCCACTTAAGCGACTTGCTGAGTTTAGCGTTAATTTTTGATATGATGATGTACACCAAAAAATTTCAATAATTCATTATATCATCCAAATATAGTCTAGTTTTATAAAACCCATTAATTATAAACGTATCTTTGGTTGGTAATTTACAAATAATCTATAAACACAAAAGTAGCAAAAACACCGGTTATCGGCCATTTAATTCAGTTATCGACCACCTGTGTACCGGTTGTCGGCCGCATATTTCACAGGACAAAAATGAATCTTGTTATAAGCTCAAAGGGTTGATATTCTTATGTTTATTCTAACACACGCATATCCAAACTAAACGCTGAAAACACAGCTCTGAGAAAGACATCTCTTTTCTGTAAGGTCTGAAAATAGATAAAATTAATTTAATACAATTATGTAAATAAAACAAAGAATTACGAATATTGATTTATTTTATAATCTGTTTAAGGTAAGTATTTATATGATTGACATGATTATTGAATAATATTATTTTATCATCATCATCTCAGCCAAAAGACGTCCACTGCTGGACAAAGGCCTCCCCCAAGGATCTCCACAACGACCGGTTTTGTGCTGCTCGCATCTAGCGGCTTCCCGCGACCTTCACCAGGTCGTCGGTCCACCTTGTTGGAAGCCTGCCCACACTCGCTTTCCGATACGCGGTCGCCACTCAAGGACTGTTCCGCCCCAGCGACCATCAGTCCTGCGAGCAATGTGGCCTGCCCACTGCCACTTGAGCTTAGCAACTCTTCGGGCTATGTCGGTTACTTTTGTTCTACTGCGAATCTTCTTATTTCTGATTCGATCACGCAGAGAAACCACTAGCATAGCCCTCTCCATTGCTCTTTGAGTGACCTTGAGCCCTTTTATGTGGCCCATAGTGAGCGACCACGTCTCAGTCCCGTATGTCATCACTGGTAACACACACTAGTCAAAGACTTTCGTCTTGATACACTGCGGTATATCGAACTGGATCTAGTCGGAAGTCTCATTGGATTCGACGATTGACCTCTTTGCTGAAGTTGGACCTAGCTGGACCGTTTGTCCCAGGTAAACGTAATCGTCCACAACTTCAAGGGCAGAGTCCCCAACCTTCAGAGGAGTGGGTACGACACATGAGTTCGACATAACTTTTGTCTTCTCCATGTTCATCTTAAGATTCACTTGTTGAGAGACCCTGTTGAGGTCACCGAGCATTGTGCCGAGGTATTCCAGGGTCGCAGCCATGACCACTATATCGTCAGCAAATCGAAGGTGAGTGATGTATACGCCGCTGACGTTGATGGCGAGTCCTTTCCAGTCCAGAAGCTTGAAAACATCTTCCAGTGCAGCTGTGAACAGTTTCGGAGATATCACATCTCCCTGTCTCACTCCTTGCTGCAGCTGGATAGCCATCTTATATTTCCTACGGCCATAAACAGGTTTTAGTTTAACTAGTTATTGGCCGTCTTTATTACCTACGGCCGAAAAACGGTTTGATTTTGACTAGTTGTCGGCCGTCAAATATTTAGTATTTCAGGAGGTCATATTTTTAGAAGTATAACACTTACTGGCGGCCGGACACTAGTGACAGTTTCATAAAATTCTAGTTCTTGATAAATACTATAACTTCTATGTTGGTAAGTTAAAGTTTATCGAAATAAACGCAAATAAAAAAGGCACACAAAAAACTAGTTAGCGGCCCCATGGCCGATAACTGAATTTTGCAGAAAATCGTTAACGTGTTTACCGGCCACCAGTAATATCTCAAATAATTAAAGTTTGATGAATTTTAGCACTTGAATATTAAAATTTAACATGTTATTGAAGCACAAACCAAACCAATCACCAGTTAATTGATAGTAACACTTGAAAAACTTACCTTAGAAATCAGTCCACTCACTATTTTTTTCGTTAAATTTTGCACACGTCCGCACAGCAAATTTTCAAATGGCACCTGACGGCACAATTTATTGTCTGTCGTCGAGTAATTTCTCCCAGTGAATGAATGGCGAAGTTCAGACCTATCGAATGGCACGCAATTTGAAAAAGTAAGTTCCATAATACTGTTATTATTCAAAATAATGTGTGAAGTGGCCGGAAAGGGGTAGTGTCCGGCGAACCCGTACTTCTACCCTACTACCATTATTGGCTTATAAAAGTTCTTTAATTCAAAAGTAATTAACTATATTGATTGCATCGCGAAATGGAAAAGTTCTGTACATTTTCCTATTCGTTCCTGTTGCGTAACCACATACACTGGTTCCAGTGAACACTAGAAACTTTCTATTGCTGCCGCAAGTCGCCGAGAGGATGTTATATTGAAAATGGCCGATCGCTCTTATCGACACCATTATCAATATTAGTCTGTATTTTATCGACGCTGAATGGTTTATTGACAAAAAAGGTGGCGCGTTACAGTGGAAAAACAAACCACTAAAGGCGCGCAGTGTCGAATTTGATCCGTAGTCTGATGCTGAGTCATGTAAGTGGCGGTCGAGGGGGGAAGGAGGGGGCAGAGGAAACAGCTCAGCTCAGCCACCTATTGTAGTATTGTGGAGCGTGGTGCGCGTTGTTTTTCTGTGTCGGCGACAGGACGCAAGTCGGCGTGGCCGTGGTGAACTAGACTGAAAACCAACTTATTTTAAAATGTCTAATTGTCTTTGAGATTCAGCGCGTGAACGTTTGTTTTGTTCTTTAAATACAACATAAAATAGTCTCTGTAATCAATCTGATTGCTATTTTTCTTCAACATATTTCTCAGTCTTTAAATAATTTTAAAGTTTTGAATGAAGACCACTTTTCGTTCCATAAAAATAAATAAATCTCCTTACTTAGCAGAACGCCATGTTCCCCTAAATTACATAAGTGCATATATACTATAAGTTTTTAATTAAGTAGGTATCTTTGGATTTATTATTTATTTTTATTACTAAAATATCGTATCGCTATACGATGTCAAGGACAAGAAAAAGGCAGCATGCTCCACATAAAAGAGGTTTATGTTTTCTCAGCAGATACGAGGGCGGGGGATGAGTCAGCGAATTTGCCCGGGCGACGCCATAAATGGCAATTACTTAGCCTACAACAGAGTTGGCCACGACCCGTCTGGGACTCATTCCTACTTAGAATTTTTATTTTTATCACCCCGCTACTGCACTTTGTGTCAGTTTTTCTCTTTTAACAGGAGTAACGAAACGCTACTTTCAGTTTAGAAAGCGCTGTTGCTTTTCAATGACTTATTTTTGTACATTTTCTAACAAAGTGCTAGTGTGTTGTTTTGTAATGCTTGGTATTACAATGTTTGTAATTAAAACTAGTTCCGAACTAGATATCTTCGGTTATCAAGGTCAAAATGTTATCAAGGTATCAAACGCACCAAAAAGTATATCAGTCGTTGTTAGTAACAATGACTGTACATTCTAATATCTTTTATGTTCTTCGATAAATAATAGAATTAAACGTTTAAGTCTTTAAGTACATATTATGGTTTGACGATGAAATTACATAGATTAATCCAGGTAATGTGTGCTAGTTCTGAATTGATTATGTGACACTTATCAGAAGTGTGTGGAGATACCGGCTTTAATCCTAGTATTTGTTATCCTAGCTTTGTCGCAATATCACAGCAGTCACAGCATAGTTGCTCGACAAGCGATTCTCTTACATACTTACACAGCGATATAAATATAACATCTAGACTTCGTGATTCAGCTTACGTGTCATTCTAGTAGGGCTGGCTAAACATTAGAGATCATTTTTAAGTTGCTTCTATCTTAATTTCGTAAATTATTTGCTATGTAGGCTGTTTATGACGTAGCGTTTTTTTTTGTATTGTTTTCAATGTATACTGTTCGCGGATACTTAATAAGCAAGATTCCAAAAGCAGTTTAAAGATAAAAGAATTGCCAAGAACTTTAACATCGACATCCCTGGCATAGATATCTAAAGCAAAGAGAAAAGGCTACCATTTTTCTGCTGTCGCGTCAGGGCTGACGCAAGCGAAACGACCTACGATCCAGTTTCAACGAATTGTATTCCGAATAAGGTCGCTTACGCGGACAATTTTGGTCGATGTTACTCATTAGAACCGCGTCCATGTATATGCTGTATGCGTATGAATGTATGATGTATGCGCTGTTTGACGTCTTTGTTATTCTAAAAAGAAATCTCTAATTTGTAATTTATTTTCATGTCATGCAAATTTTTTAATGTATCTTTTCTTAATGTTTGACACGAATATTGGAGAAAGTAGATACCATTATTAATGTTCAATCAGCAACGCCATTTAAAAAACCTTTATCATTTCGTAAAATAAATAGAAATAACAATTTTCCCTATATGTTAATTCTATATTAATACATTTTAAGCTCTATGAATAATGGCTACAACATCGAAAAATGTCATTAACATGATTAATCCGGTATCGTAAACGGAATAATTCCGAATGCAAATTACTGACATAGAGTCGTAGTAATTAATATTAAATCGTTTGCGTGTCGAACCGGCGATAAATCACTTGTAATGGATCAATTCTTGTCGTTCGTAAGTTCCGATCCTTGTAAAGGGATAGGATGCTAAGTAATTTCCACTGATAATGTTGTTTCGACTTCAGTTAACCGTCAACGTCGTGAATATTTAAAACGTTTTTGAAATTTTAAAGCTTACTTGCCGTACAAATGGTACAAATGATTAGTGATGTTGTTAGCGATTTGAATATTTAATCGTACCTTCATTAGTTGAATAGTCTATCAAATATCTATCAATTTAGTGTTGCCTAAAGTCGAAACGTAGCGGAATAACATCTTCATTTAATCGTCTTCATAAATCTTATATATAAAATGCTTTATCCCGAATGGCTGACTGACGGATCAACGCACAGCCTAAACCGCTGATCGTAGAGACCTGAAAATTGGAGGGTGTGTTCTTTGTGCCACAAAGAACACACCCTTTCTTGGTATGACATAGGCATCCGGTTAAAAAAGGATTTTCCAAAATTCTACCTCTAAGGGGGTGAAAAAGGGGGACAAAGTTTGTATGGGACAATGTGATTCCTTGGTCCAATCTACTTCAAATTTGTATTTTATTGAAATTCATCCCCTAACGGGGTCAAAAAGGGGTAGAAAGTTATTTTGGCAGTGATTTGCTTCGAAGTAGATATCAACACTCCTTAGTGCTTTTGATTTAAATTACATTTTATTTTGACACATGTTTGAAAACTCAATCCGATTTCATTCAAAAAAGGTTGAATCAATATATATATATAAAAAAAGATTGATTTCGCTGATAAGCTCAAAAATTTTTAGGAGAGAGTTTGCTGTTATCTCTAAACGGCCTTCACAGCGCGGACACTGCTTGATCTTGATCAAAACAACGTCAGGTTTCTAGAGCGAATGGCATCAGGCAAGCGTGCTCCCGCACTCTACTAGATTCTCCGAGTTGTTTGGATAGGATTGGGATGGCCTTTACAGGGTTACAATAGTGGTGTACCTTATAAGCAGATGTGTGTCTAAATTAGAGTTTATACCCTAACTAACTATCCTGACTTATAGTAACCTAACTTAATATGCAAAAGTGAGTTTGTTTGTTTTTTATTTGTTACGCTTTCACACGTATACTATTCAACCGATCATCATGAAATTTTGTACATATATTACCAAGAGTATAATCAAAGACTTATTATTAAAAAAAGTGAGTTTGTTTGTTTGTGTGATACCCTTTCACGCGTTAACTATTAAAATTTAAAGATTTGTATGTTTTGTTGTCATAGAAACTGTCAAAGCGGTACAAAGTCCGCCGGGTCAGCTAGTAATTTATAATATGTCAAAGTATTATGCATGCTAAGGAAAAAACATTGCCTGGTGGTAGAATTCTGTCTAGAGTTTTTACCCTTTCACGCGTTAACTATTAAAATTTAAAGATTTGTCTGTTTTGTTGTCATAGAAACTGTCAAAGCGGTACAAAGTCCGCCGGGTCAGCTAGTAATTTATAATATGTCAAAGTATTATGCATGCTAAGGAAAAAACATTGCCTGGTGGTAGAATTCTGTCTAGAGTTTTACTTTGCTGTGGTCCGAATCCGAATGGTTAGAACAAATAAAATTACAATGCATAAAAACATAATAACTGATGCTTATCAGTATGCTCGTTTGCCAGCTCAATAAGTAAAATGTGAAATTATTTTCTTATTTCGTCCAAGTTTGGGTAGTGTAGTCACATTTCCCATTAAAACAAGGCAGCTAATAAAAACCGCGTATTTTTTGTCTAATTGGCATTGACAAGGAGCGCTGTCGCAGCCACCTGGCGTGTGCGTCCACCAAACCAGTTTGCGAGGATGCATTGCATTCACTCCTTGTATCTCTGCGCAGGAATTTCAGTTCACATCTTGGACGCTCGCTCCGATGCTTTGCTGGAGGTAATTGTTTATACGTAGTTTTGTGTACCGTCTTAGAGATTTAATTATCTTTAGCTATGTTCGAATTAGAAGTACTCGTACAATGAGTCATTCGGTAATAGGAATGTTACGTAGGCATTTGTTTGTCTCAAAATGTCACAAATTCCAGAAAGCGCTAAGCTAAGGTGGTACAGTTTAATTAATTAATTAATTGTGATAGCTACAATAATGCTACGTATAAGTTTTTATGCCTATGCAAGTAACTGGCCTGAAATAGCGATATTTAAATGATGCAATATGTATTTTATTGTGTACAAAAAATTCAAAGGTCATTTGATAACATCGGCATATCAATATTTGTATCCGAGTTCATTGTGTCGAATATTTTGTTTTAACTGTGTACCTACCTAAAATTTTGAATGACTTTCCTCATAGCCGTACTGATACATAACACCCAGTAAGTAAAACTTTGTTCGGTAACTTCGCATCGCCATAGCTGTGAGGTAATAAAACAAGAAGTAATAACGTGAAACTCATGCAAAAGTTCCACGCAAAATTGCGAGAACGGTCCCGTATTGATTTGTTTTCTTTTTCGCGAGTAGTCCGGCCGGATCATTCAATATTAATCGTTAAAGCGGGCCGTGCCCCGGCGACATAGCTAGGTCGTAGTTAGGTTACGTAGGCAAGGGCGGTGACCTTGGGCCTGCCACCCCGGGTTTGCCACCCGCCCCCGAACACCCGGGGCGAACCCCACCCGCCGAGATGTGAGCTGACTTTTGAGAACCTACTCCTTTGTAGAGACATACATATATTATAACATAGTGGAAAGATACTTTTGTACATAAACTAACTTTGTAAGAATAACATTTTTGCAAATTTAAATTTACATAGCAGAAAAATACTTGTTCACAAATACTAACTTTGAAAGAATTTGATTTTTATTAATGGTAGTTTTATAATAGGTCTGAACAGATAGTTGAATTATGTAGCGTTCAAAGAATTCAAATTATAATCTTTGTTGCTAAGCCACTGTTGCAATAGCTGGTCGTCTCTGACTGGGAGACAAAAATATTTATTTTGAACTTATGATGTGTTGTACTTCGGAATGTCAATTGTTAAACCACAGATACTGCCCTGTCTCCGTCGTAATATCTTAATTATAACTTGAGTATGAGGCCCTGTCTCTTCATGTACAGTAACATTTAAATCATCGAAACATCTTTTCGTAGTGATTTCGGTGAAATAAGACTTTTAATACATCTTATTGATTTGTCGAAGAATTTGCTTGAATCTACAAGTTTAATGGTGATTGTCAAAAATATATTCTGATTACATAAAAATATGTTTTTATTTACTTTATGTTCCTACTCTGGACTGTCCAGCCGTAGGTAATTTACAAGCTAATTCTAAAACGTTATTTTGATTTTGTTTTGACCCCAGACTATTAATTAAGTTTACAACGACCTACTTTGTTGTCTCTATCAGCTGTTTAGATAGCTATTGATTCGTCTGTGCGTATATAACACCGCCCACCGTTTACGTAATAGGACTTGCTACAATCTGTAATTAACTTTGAATGTATACACGTGTAGGAGCTTTCCTGCTACTGACTCTGAAAACTTGGCGTTGTACTCCAACTTTTCCGCTAAAGCTTCGTGAGATACAAACATAACTTTTCGTTAGCAACAAACACCGTTCATGTGAGAAGCATAACATACTAAGGAATTTATCCGCATCGGCCAGAATTATCGCTGTTCCGTTGGCCAATTTACTGCGACTATATTTTAGTACATTCGTAAACACAGGTTGAAAGTCTCCACTCGAGAGCCTATGAAAAAGACATTATGAAAAAGTAATAAGTCTGCAAACATCGAAATCATTCACGTTGAGCGTTCCACTGAAGCGTGTTATGCAATTTTCCGTACTGATCTTGCCAAATTAACTCTTAATGACATACAAAATCAAAATGACAATAATCTAAATTTCCTTCTCTCGAAGTTTGGATTGGATCATGGATTTTATTTGGATTATTTATTACGATTTCCATCGAGTCGTTAACCTTGCGTCGGAAACTCGGCACGTGTTTCGTTGTCTACGACGCGTACTGTAATCGGCGCGTAATGCTTTACACCTGCCCTGACAAATTAAAACTTATCGAAATTTGTGTTAAGTTGAAATACGTATGTAGCGGAAAAAATAATACCGTGTAAGATAACATCCTAAGTGTTACGTTTATTTCTGCAAAACATTATTTATCTCTTCTGTTATTATTAGTAGCTGAGATATAGTATTACTAAGAGGAAAACGCATCTCGAAATAGCGTGATTGTGTAGCGTGGCCACTAGCCGGCGGCCATTATTCGCTTTTTGCAGCGAGTGCTAGTTCGACAGACGCGCGCTCTGTTGTTGACGTGGACGTTTTTGTGTCGTTCTCGGCTTGATTCGGCCGCTTTGTCATTTTTGGACGACCACTCCGATTTCCGGGCTAGTTGAAGCCACTCACAAATTGCAAATAAAAAACAAACGACTATAGGCTGATAAAATCGTTGCCCCGCACTTTTTAGACAAACATTTTATTTATTGTTTGAATTTTCTAGCTATTGTTTTTTTGTTATACTGTTGCTCTATTTCATCATACAGTTACACACACATGTAGTTCCATGTCTATTCACAATTCATCCTCCTCCCCTTAAGAGATGACAGTCGCTATAAACCCATTCGTCTTCACACAAGCCAATTTAGACAACTCGTTTTATCGCGTGAGTGATACGAGGCTATGTAAGGAGTTTCCGCTTCGTTTTCTTTTCAAATCTATTTTTGCTATACAACGAACAGGCAAGCTGTTTAGAATCCTATCGCCGGTATGATAGGGTTCTCAGTTTATATAATCGCTGCTATTATTTTTATGTACAGTACTTTTAATTTCAAACTAAATTCCCCGAAAACAAGCAACGATAGCAGTAATTGGCGCTGGGCGTTTCCCAATTAGCGCGATTAGAAATGGTGCGGCCGACGCCAAATTGGATTACATGCCCGTGAAATATTATATTGCACCACGACATGCGACTTGTATCACCTCTCTGCGCGCTACATTACAATTTTGAACGTTCCGCGTTATCACGTATTGCGCAATTGCCGCCTTTAATAAATATACACGTGTTATCTCGCTATTCGAGAAACTTCGTATGTCCGCGTGGCAATGCGCCCGCGCCCGGTAGAGTTGGTGCGACGTCGAAAACCAACCATTGCGCCTTACACGCTTCGCATAAACACTGCTGCTGGAGACTCGTATCTTGCACCGATCGTAAATTGCTTTTTCGCCGTTCTTGTAAGGCGACCGCCGAAGACAGTAAAGAATTCACCGCTCGCCGTATCAAATTTATCGCAAGATCGATACACGCGCATAGTCAGTCGCTGGCTCGTATACCTGCGTCTGCCCCAACCGGCGACCGGCTGCCACACGTGGCGCGCCGCGATTAAATGGAATTCAGCGATTACGCCACCTACCTACGTACCGCGAGCGGGCCGAGTGCGTCCGTCCATCGTTAATAATAATAATTAGCCGCCGCATTATTGTTATTCGCGGCGTCGCGCGGCGCTCGCTGCCTCTGTCACCGGCAGATAAACGTAAACGATCGCCACCAGACGCCCCGCGGCCGATTCGCGGCGTTCAGCGTCACCATTAGGTATTACTATTGTTATCGGACAAGGAGAAGTCCGCATTGTGTGCTCGGTTACCAGATTGCACTGGCTGGATTGTTTGACTCTGTCGAAGCGTTCTATCAGGTAGGTTTGCCGTGTAAACTTCACATTGTATAGTAAACAATGGCGCGATTTCTGTTAACGGCGTACACGATTCGTAAGTATGGGGCTGAATCGCTCGCTACCCTATGATGCTTTTATGACTTTGGGGACGTTGCGGTACGTTGTATATGAGAAGCCCTTCACAAAATTAATAAAGGAATTTAACGACGGAGTCATATGTACTAACGCCCAGCGAATATTGGTATCACAAAGTCATAATAGTAATAAAAGGATTTAAAAATTGTTCTCTATTGATTATTTCATATTGTCATCTCATCATAAGTATTCTTGTGTGACTGTCTGGTTTACTTCTCGCGTTGTCAAGGTTTTTGTGGCTGGTTGACTCACTTAATTTACCTACTACGTTTATTTCTGTATCAATTGTAAATACACAAATAGGTAATTACATAATTTTAGTCCTTATTTACCACATGGTACGCACGATATCCTGATAGTTTCTATTTTTGGTAGTTAGTAAATTTCAGATTAGAACGTACAATTTAGTTAACACATATCAAAGGAAAAACGAGACATTAATTACGGATATATTTTGCATCCAGGCGGCGGCGGCTATTTGCCCGTGACGTGATCGAAGCAGGCACGAGGCGCGATTAACATTAATCCGCGGTAGTACGGTCTCTTGGACACAGGGCTGATATAGTGGGTTCGTCCTTTTTTCTCTCATTTTTAGTCATAACTAATGAATTTTGTTCTTGTAAATTATAAAGTAGGGATATCTGTTACTGTAACTGTCCACCGACCTTATAAAAACATATTCACAATTCCTACATACAGAATGTTAAGATCGTTCTCGTGAAAAGCGAAACTAGAGTTAGTTTCATCAAAGTTATAGCCACAATGCCCAATTGTTAATGCTAAGGTCAACAGCGCCAAGCTCTGTTTAATTGTCAAATGAATTCCGGAGCGCCATCCCTGCGCCCCACACGGTATAAAAACGACCGCTCTCGTCCGCAATTTATAAAACGGCTCTTTGTGGTAGCAGAGAGCCTGCCGAGTTGCCGACGAACGAAGCGAGCGAGGCTATTTCTTTTCCGAATGCGGAATGTCTTTCTAATTAATGTCGACGCGAACGTAAGTTTACCGAACGTAGATCCTTTGTATATACATCGTTTGTCGGTTAATTGTTTCATGTCAGTGAGGCATCCCTAGTTCCCCTCACTTTGGGGATGGGAGCACACCAACTAGTGATGTGAACGTACCAACTAATGATGTGGTTTAGTAATATAAGCAGAAAGTTACAGGTTTGTCTCTTTTACAGTAACGTGGCTGGCTAATGTGTTCGTTTAATCTTAAAACTTACGTCATCTTGAGTCTAGATTTATTATTTTATAAGTTACACATTGCCGATTTGATTTAGTGGTTGTTTTTTCGAAGTCCGTTTAATATATTCGTCAATAACATTGAATTCGAAATTGCAAAACCATATCTACTAGTTCGGATTATGTTATAATTGCATTCATAATAGTAAAAGTAAAGTCTTTTACAGATACTCGTAGGTATATAATTATAAATTGCAATTTGCCTAGCAATGAGTAACTCGATCTTAACAATAAAGTTTTCCAGAGTTTGGAACCATCGCGCTCTAACTTGTGATGATTAGCAAAACGTGATTATATTATAATTATGTGCGAATTGTGGAAAATACTTCAAGTGTGATGTCATTTTTGTCAACCTAGATTTAAGAATTATTGATTTGTAGTTCGATTTTCACTTATGTACTTGTGGTTGGTTTTATATTTTGTGCAATTTATTAAATTGTTCAAGAGATTATTATTAGGTATATTAAAGCTATGTTTTTTATAGTTAAATTTATTATTATCCACTTGTGTCCAATAAATGTTGTTTATATTCCTAAATACACGCATCACTTTTTAGTTGAACAGTGGCTGCCTTTGTCTTATTAAAATAAAACCTTTTTATTTAAACATCATACTCAGAAACTTCAAAGTCAATAATTGCGCTACTAGCTTTGCCACTTGCTACAATTCTTTCGTATCTGAAACTGTATTCTTTTCATTAAAAGTTTTGAACTCGCTTTCTTTTTCAAAATTCTAAGCAAGGTTCGTTCTCGACCTACGCCACTAACTTTCTTTAGTGCGGCGTAGCAACTGGTCTGTATCTCTACCTATGTGGCTTACGGCACTGGGCTAGACCGGTTTCAACGCTGACATAGCTAGAATATAGCTAGCTATCCAATCTATACTTTGCGAGAGTAAAGCCTTATTTGTATTGGAGGTTGGTTGAAGCTTATATAATTTTCTTACCTTTTATGTCCGCTCGCTAGGTGGTTATGATCTGACCTTTTTGGTCGTTAACATTCATAGACAAAATTACAAAACTTTAAATCCATGGATTTATTGTCTATAGGAGCTTATAAGCTTAGAATCGTCGTCTTCAAGTTATTATTAAGAAACAACATTGTTAAGACTACGTAATTTGCCTGTTCAGACAACAATGAATGGATAATACAATTGAAACTGTTTAATTAATAATGAACTGATTGTAACAGATTTCTTGCTTTGTACTACTCGTAGTAGTCTCTTATATTCAAATACCGAACTAAACTAATCTCATTTCATAGAAGACGATTAACATTTCTTAGGATATTTATTTTAAGTAGAAAAATGTACACCACTCAGCATTAGGTCACCTGAACGGTAGGTATCCGTGCACTTGTTGATGGTTTGGTCAGCACACGCCTGGGAGAAGACAAGCAACATTATTGTGTATGCAAAAACATACCACACGCCTACATTTATACCAAAAAAATTGAAAGCTCTTGAAAGTTCCATTTGCCTGCGGTAGGACTCTAATCTACGACTTTACGCAATTCGAGCGACTGCTCTTCCAATCTATTTCATCATCATCATCATCATCTCAGCCAAAAGACGTCCACTGCTGGACAAAGGCCTCCCCCAAGGATCTCCACAACGACCGGTTTTGTGCTGCTCGCATCCAGCGAAAGCGCAGTGTGGGCAGGCCTCCAACAAGGTGGACCGACGATCTGGTGAAGGTCGCGGGAAGCCGCTGGATGCGAGCAGCACAAAACCAATCTATTTACCCAGATATTATTCTCCTAAAGAGAAAACAAGTCGAGGAACTCCTCTTTATAAAGTATGATAAAATTATACTGTTGCAACGTGATTAGAAAGGAAACGGTGAGAGCGATGCACCGGCCGTAGTTAACCTATGCTCTTGTGACATTTTGCAAGGGAATCCAGTACATTCACCACACGCAGATGTCACTTGGGAAAGACTTGCGACTTCTGAATTGCATAAAGACTACGATATTACTGAAGTTGTCTTTATCTCGCACAAATAAATACTCAGATGTCTGGGAAAGCTACATCATGCCAAGTAAAAGCTAAAAACAAAATCCATCCGGTTTTAACACTTGATTTGTTGCGTTCCCATTTCAAAAAAAATTGAAGGGTATGAAAAGTAAACTCACTAAGCGTAGATCTTGCTAAGATACTTTTTTAAATTATATATTAGGTTAGGGAAAAAGTTTCTTCGCATTTTTTAAGAAAATTCTAAACATTTTTTAATATAGTTTATTTACATTTAACTAAAGTATGTAGGTGCCATTTTGTTCGATAACTTTTTGCCATCTTGTAGGTAGGGACATGATCTCATTGCTATAGAAATTTTGGAGTTTTGGCAATCCTCTCGTGATGTTAACCTGACACTGCCTAAAGAATTCCGAAGAAACCGAAACAGGTGGAAATCTGAAGGTGCAATGTCAGGACTATACGGCGGATGCATTAACACCTCCCAGCCAAACTCTTAATTTTTGCTGAGTGGCTAAAGATGTGTGAGGTCTAGCGTTATCATGATGAAAAACCACACCCCTTCTGTTGATTCATTCCGGCCGCTTTCTCTCAACTTCTTGCTTTATTCTCATCAGTTGTTCGCAGTAGAGTTTAGAATCGATGGTCCTACTCATATTGAATAATGCCCTTCCAATCCCACCACACACACACCATCACCTAGTTGCGAGTTAACCCGGGTTTCGCCACAGTCTGTGAAGCCTGACCGGCCTTTGACCACGACCTTTTTCGCACGTTCTTGTCGTACGTGATCCACTTTTCATCACCAGTTATCAGCTTCTTCATAAATGGTTAGGTTTCATTACGTCGCGTCGTAATAAAAAATCACAAATGAGTACACGGTTTATTAGGTTTCTTTCAGTGAGCTCGTGAGGTACCCAAATATCGAGCTTTTTTGTGTACCTAGATTTTTCAAATGCGCCAAAACTGTTTTGTGGTCAATTCCCAGTTCTTCAGCTACGTCGTAACTACTGATATGCCGATCTTGCTACACTTTTCCAAAAATGGCATCCATTTTATCCGTAATAGGGCGACCAGAGCGATGTGCTTCTTTGACATCAAAATTTCCGGATTGAAAACGCTTAAACCAAATTTGTGCTACTCTCACAGACACTGCACTTGGTCCATAAACATAGCAAATTTTTTTCACGGCTTGCGTTGCACCTTTTCGTTAGTAAAATTTTAAAATGTATCGAATTTCTTTATTAGATTCAGACAGTAAGAAAAACAAATGAAATCACACATTTTCCTAATTTGAATTTGGAATTATCTTCTTTAAAATTTAAACTTTTAATGATACCAAACCAGCCAGATACAAATATGTAGTATAACCAAATAGATTTTTATTACAAGTTCATACATAGGTACTATATGCGGAAAGACCTTTTCCCCAACCTAATATTTATCTGACGCACTAGCTGATTACCTTTCAGTACAGAGTCTCTCGCCAAATAATAGAATTCTATGATAAATGGATAAGGAATTTGAAAATAAGTCGAATCGTGTGTTAATTAGGAGACAAATATAGGTTGATGATGATGAAGGCCTCGAGATTGGCAACGCGCTAGTTATACTCATGGTGATTACAATCGTCAATAGACTGTGGTGATCGCTTACCACCTGGTGGGTTAACGGCGCTAATTAGTAAACGCAGTTGAAAGTTATTTTAGGACAATGATTCGTTCTGACCTATTCGTCATGCTTTCTACCGCTAGTGCAATACGTGACGTTGAAATGGTTTTGGTCTCCATTAAGCCGACGACGACGCTCCATTGATTTTATATTTCGAGTTTTGGCTGCGAAATTACAATGTTGTTTACCTTTGTTACGTCTGACTTTCTCCCACAAGACCGAAGCGCACCCACGCACGCCACGACGATGTATCGACGTTTGCCTACTATATATCTACAAATACACAAGACGAATTTATTAATTAAACGCCGCAAAATTGCTCTGTCACTCTCCCATCTAAAAATATTGCACTTGGCACTGAATGAGACGGCGTTAACTCTTTGAACTGTAGCCAAGGTATATTTTATGAACGCGTTCTTATCTCGGATATATACATATTGCACCTTGATAAAGGCCTATGGATAACTAGGCAGCATAATCGCGATGACGACAACTCATGAATACCTTTACATTGACGAGTAGTAAATTTTTAGTGTTATAACAACGAAACAGGGATGCGGTTTTCTAATCTCATGGAAGATTTTGAAATTAAAAATGTCGAAAAATACACCGTGTTTTTAAACTGTTATTACGTTGAACATACCGTTCGAGAATTTTTTGTATCATATTATATAACAGGCGGTGCCTAAGAATACGTGTAGGAAAGAGCACTCTGAATTAATATAACAATACAATTTGTCACCGGTTTAAAATTAGCTATCTCTTTTATTTATCTACGTAAGTCAACGATGTATTTGCTCAACATTCTGTTTTAAGTTCAGAGTCTTCCTGAAAAGTGAAGGTAGCGAGCAAACTGAAAAAGTTAGTAAAACAAAGTAGTTAGCGAGTTCGCGCCACCGGCACTGGTGAGGGGCGACCTCCGCGGAGGCCGTTCCAGGCATTATTGATTTTTTTTTATGCGCATTGTCCGTGCCGGCCGCCGCTGCTACGCCCCCGGATGACGATTTATTTAATATGACAACGAGGAAGCGCTTGGCCTTTTCATCTCACCTGATAGCAAAAGTAATGGACTTAACTATCGTCAGTTAAAGATGATAGATGGGATCACAGGAAGATTTGTGTACTGAAGTCCAAACTTCAGTATGAACATGGCACTACATGATGATAAGGATGATGGCAAGTGATGATATAGTCGAAAGTAGAACAAACTTCACCGAATTTTTGGGTATCTTACCTAAGTAACGAAACAACAATGCTAGTTGTTATGGCGACAGATTTATATAAGATAGTGGTAGCTAGCTAGCTAGGTGGATTGGTGGATTGGTGGCCCTTCGATATACGAAACCGAGCACAATATTGAACTCCCTGGAAATTGAACCCGGAACCTCTAGGTATTATCCGGTGATCTTACCACTAGCCTACAGAGGCGGTAAAGCATTGGTGGTGATACATGTATAAGACCTTTTTGCTTGAACTATTGATGGGAACCGGTCACCGCTGAATTGACTGTATTCTTTTGTTTCCGTTTGTGAGTTCCCTTTGAAACTTTTCTCTTTTGTTTCATGCCAAAAAGGTTTGTTCATCCATTCATCAACTTGACCCAATTTTGGTTGCCCTTTTTCTAATAAGTAGTTGAAAACTCAATCGACGTCAATAAACTGCTAAATAAAACGTTCTTTCTATTACGTTGTACATCAGTAACTTTTTGTTAGAGATGTCGTTGTTATTTTCTGTGACATATTTTTTACCAATAAATTTGCTAGATGTTCTCATGCATATTTAATTTTAACTAAATCTAATTACTTACTAATCTGCCAATCCGGCTCATTCTTTGTCAAAGTTACGTCAAGATGTTATAACAGGTTGTTCTGATTATAGGGCAGGTGGTAGGGCTCAGGATCGAAACTCGCCCGTAGGGTAAAAGTTAACTCTTTAAACTTTGAGCACGGTCTACTGCTTATATTATACAAAATTTTCTTTCATAAATCATTGTAATGGCCTTCGAAAATTTTTAACTTTCGTAAGTTATGATATATTGTAGCGCTGTTGATTGAATACTGACTGAAGTTTTTTTCTTGGTTTCAGGTTAAAAGAGTGTTGGAGCAATTTGGACTACTGTAAGTTTCGTTTGTACTTTTTTGTTTCGTTTAATAAATCTAAGTCTCGCTCTGTTATTATTACACAGCTAATACTAAGATCAATAGTGTCTTAGACGCAATTAAGTTAGTAAATAATAGATTTACCACACGATACGGCAAACATAATTGTTGACTGCGAGAATATTGAGTCATTTTCCTCCAACGTAGGTATCCTCGTTTGTTCATTGTACTAGATTGTATTGTAGTTTTTTGTGTGTCTGCCGACAAATTAATTACCAATTTGTTTTGCCAACTAAGCCGTGAATTACGTGATAAATTTACTACTGTATGCAAGGCTTTGCTTGAGAGATTCTGAATAATTACATTCTACACTCTTGATGTGAGGCAACCTTTAAATATAGCTTAGTTTTATTTGTTTTATTTCACTTAACCGACAAATAACCAAATATTCCAAATCCGTGTTGTAATGATCGAAAGCATGGGCTGCATCTTTAGCCACTTGAACGTTTTCGGCAGTCTTAATACGTATGCCTTTGTGCTCATTAAAAAATACCACAACAATGCAAAACATTGCTGATTGGCATTGAAAAGGCAGAAATAGGTTAGTCAATACAAAAAGGTCTTAGTGTGAGGCAACCCTACCATTAGTCTTTATTTATTTCTTTGTCCTACATTTGTCCATTTTCATTTTATGCAATATTAGGTCGACCGCTATTAGAATCGATACTGCGAACGTCTCAAGTGTTCGTGGAAGGCAGAAAAATATTTCATCTAATTTAGTGTTTACGTAGATATTGAGCGCCTTTGAGTTTTGGCTCAGGAATGGGCGGTATGCCTCGCGCGGGTGGTATTGTCCGCGTCGTCGGTCGTAAACGCTCCGCACTCGGCGCGCACACGCCGCGTCGGCATGTACGCGAGTGCCTACCACGCGGTGACACGTCGACGCTTTCATATCGACTGCCATGCATGGCGATCCGTCTTTGTTCGCATGAGTTATGCCTGGTGCCTCGACAGTCCGCTAGATGAACATTAACCGCGCTACAAATCATCGAGTCTGCTAACTCACTCCGCAAGAACTCGCCTTCCCCCCTCCGACTGCCCCTTCCACCCACCCCGCGCGCTCCCAACGCCGTCTTCCCGCTAATTCCCACCCTGAAACGACACATTCGCCGTCGCACTTTAAGCGATTTTCACACGAACGCCGCAATGACGTAAACACTACAATCGCGCGCGCTGACGACGTTAAAATTACATCGGGCCGTTTGAGCGCGGCACACACGATCATTAAACGTATATCTGTTAATAATAATTGCGATTGTCTGGTTGTACGTGCGCGGCAAGTTATGGCGCAGTTGCCGGGCGGCTTGTGGCCCCCTCCCCGCCCACTCGTGACCCCTCCGATCTGTGGCGAGAGCCACATCTTGAGATGAAATGGCATTCAGTTTCGTTTTGTGACGGCTGAATGGGCGCCCGGTTTCGCAAATGCATGCGAACACTGTTGCGATACACGCTTAGCGCATTGAGACTCTTCCACATTAGCCTACGCCACGTAACCGCGTTGATTCACACATACACACTTGAATGTCACATTCATTATTGTAATCTTATCAAGCGTAAGCTTACCGAAGACAATAACAGCCGCACATGTAGAGATAATTGCTGGCGGTAGGTATGTCGACATGCGAACGCGGGTTGAGAATTGTTCATTCAGCGGAAAAATCCGGAATGAACGTTAATTTCCCTTCAGATAATATACTGATGATAACATAAGCATATTATATATACCTAAATATCACGTAGATAATGTTAATAGAGCCATAGCCGAAATTGTTCAATAGCAATAACGCCAAAATGTACTCGCTTAACATACACATAATTTAAAGAACGAATCATAAAATGCTGACAGGGCTTTTATTGAAAGACTAGTAAAAGATAAATGCGCTCGTACGAAGCAAACTCCAAAAGACCACCGACCGTCGACATCGCAAAGAAAGTCTAGAATCAGCATTCGTTCCCTCGGATGTTTTCGCCAGCGCGGCGTGGTACAGTTTTTCCGTTAGCTTGCACATTTTTACGATCACGATCGTGTAGCGGGCCGAATGGCGGTAATTTAACACAGCGAGGCGGAGCCGGGCTCTCACGACGACCGGTCCCCTACGCTACGTGATCTCTGCCGACGCGACGCCCGCCGACTCGATAATAACTACGCGTTTAATAGTGCTGCGGATCGAACGTATCCGATAAACGGATACCCACATCATATTGAGGGGTTTTTTTTATTTTATATATATTCGTTCCCATTTTATCTGCGTTCCGGTTTGCAGAGCGTGATTCGCTTTTGATGTTGTGAAGCTCGTAAAGTGTATATTGAACTTCGTGATAAACTTACGATGACTTGTTTTAATTTGAATGTTGTTGCGTTTTTTAATGTGTATTTATATATAACTACGTGATGATATGTTATCACTTATCAACTACGACTTCACGCTTAAAAAGTTCAATGAGTCTGTTTGATCAATGTAAAAAAAAAACTTTTCCAATCAAAATTTACCTAGATGGTTTTTATATTAGTTTATTTCGGATATAAAGGTACGCGTCTGCGTCCCTAACGCTAAAAACGCTCTCGTATACAGCAATGTCAACGTTTTATACTTGTGTAGATTCTGCAGTGTCAGTGTGGACATCGTTCCAGCGTTTAACTGGGTAATTGCTGAGTAAACATAGATAGACCGCTTTATTGATCCGCTTTTGTAGCCTACGCACGCACGCCGAGCAGAGTGCTCAACAAACACTGATACGTTGCAATTATTGCGCATTTGATAATACCTAAAACATGTTCATCTATTATTGATTCAACTTTCACAGTTCGTGTTGTACTGAAGTGTCAAGGACGATTAACATAATTTTGAACGTGACTTAAACACTAAAATATTTAATTAACTATGCATTATTATTTGTTATTACAATTTGTATACCTATTTCAAGTTTAGCAATATCGGCTTATAAACGACTTAATAATATCTGTGTGGTTTTTACATATGCCTGTACACGTCCAACTGCTAGAGTCAGGTCCCATATGCACACACGTCTGCACATCAGAGAGACTACCACATACTTTTTATTTTTTCATTTTGTTGATGGCTTCGTGCGATTAGCACATTTAGCCAGTGTCAAAGTATTTTTTCTAACAAGTAATACATAAATAAACAATATTTCTTTTCTGTATGATGATGATGAATGATAATAGAAATGAGAAATGATATACCACCCAACCCCTCGAGTATCTCAGTAAAGATGTGGGGCTTTACTAAGTCCTCGGGCGGACTTCTTGAGATAATTTGAAAAGTGCGTTGCACTGTTTTGTTTCATTTGCCAACACTCATGCACACTCTTAATAATCCACCATTATTTCACATTAATATTCGACATAACACAAATTTTAGAAAATAAAACAAAACCGCAGACATGACTCTTCACTTTCCCGCCAAGAAGGGACCATCCTACCACATACTGTAAAATTTCCTCAATAGACTTTGAACTCCATAGAGTTGTACATATACAAGGCATATGGTTGTACATTTATTGAAGAAATTTAACAGTTTTGGATAGGTCGATGGGCAGGCAACTGTACCCAAGCGGAAAGAAAGAACCATCATCCTGCCCCAATTTAGGTTGGTATCTACATAGAAATATAGTAAAGTGCCATACATAGTATCATAAAAAGGTCTAAAGGCCTAGCGTACCTCATTAAGCACGGTGGAGCTAGCGATCAGATCATCCAACAGCGTTATATTCCAGAAATAAATTAATTAGGCCTTCGCGTTCTTATTGAAGCAAATACGCACAGCGAAGCTATTTGAACATTATGATGTGTTAACGCGCGGGGTAGGATTCGCAGCGCCCTTACGCTTCGATTCACTCGGGTGTTATGTTACCCCTACACACTTACGGCTACAGAGTACACACACGGCCATATAGTATAGACTTGACAAACAAACAAGAGCTGGCTTCGCCACTCGCTGGCCTTCGTCGCTTCACAGAAAATAACGCAGGCGACACTGAACACTCGACTCTCTTATCCCACGCTGATGTTGCTAAGGGTATTTGCACGAAGGAAATTCCCGATATTTATGACGTGACCAAGGATCTGGAAACTGATAACACTTATAATATTCCTAGTACAGTCGTTGCAAAGACTTTTGAAATGGAATTGACTTGATGTTCGTCCAAACGTTGGTTGGTGATTAGTTTTTACTTTTACGCTTTAAAATAATTGCTATAAAAACTCTGATATAATAATAAATTGCTTTCCAAGTAACACTAACAAACGGGAAAAGCCATGGATGGCTAAGGCGCGAACTTGTAGCTGGAGAAACTGGATGTAATAACTGAGCGAATCAATTAAAAACTATCTCGGAGCAAAGTTTTGTCGCTCCGGCCGCGTGATTTACGCGCCTAGGTGCAACTAACTGCCGGAGTTGGGAATAGTTGTCGCAACTAGCAACTTTTTGTTGTTGTATATTATTTTGCACCTCTATATACTTTACTTACCAATTCGTTCAATTGTTTTCATGAATAACTAAGTATTTTGCTGCCGTAACTATAAGTGAAGTTCGAATCAACTTTTGTTTTACGAAGGAATCGTTTTGAACTTCTTTGACATGTGTTTAACTATATAACTAACTATCTAGCGGCATAGGATGGTTGCGCTGCTGTGATGAACGCTTTCACTTCTTGGGCTTCACTGGCTGCTTTTCATCAGGCAGGTTGAGGCCATTTTGGCGTGCCAAAAAAAAAAAGCTGACCCGGCGGATTTTGTACCGCTTTGACAGTTTCTATGACAACAAAACAAACAAATCGTTAAATTTTAATAGTTTACGCGTGAAAGGGTATCACACAAACAAACAAACTCACTTTTTTAATAATAAATCTTTGATTATACTCTTGAGAATATAATATATTATGTACAAAATTTCATGATTATCGGTTGGATAGTATACGCGTAAGGAATAACAAACAAACAAACTCACTTTCGCATATTAAGTTAGGTTAGGTACTATTAGCTAGGATAGTTAGGGTATAAACTCTGATTTAGACACACATCTGCTTATAACGTAAGTACATCACTATTGTAACCCTGTAAAGGCCATCCTAATCCTATCCAAACTACACGGAGAATCTAGTAGAGTGCGGGAGCACGCTTGCGTGATGCCATTCCCTCTAGAAACCTTCTGACGTTGTTTTGATCGTGATCAAGCAGTGTGGCTTGAGGAACCCTTTAAGTTTCTCGCCGCGCCCAAGCTTGTCGTTTCTAGTATTTTCCGTTATTTATTATTTATGTTTCTCACCGTTTAAACCTTCCCTACACGTCTACAAATATTTCAAAATCAAAATTAGCTAAATCGGTCCAGCCATCTTCGTGTTTTAGCCAGACAAACGAACAGCAATTGATTTTTATATATTGGGTCTTTCATTAAGCGCTTCCTATCTTTAAATTTAAATAAAACAAAGTGTGTGTGAGATATCATCGAAATTTTTTATTCATTTGAAAGAAAGACCTATCGATTATTATATCGACCATTATGTGTGGAATATAACATCGTTCAAAATTCCGCCACGACTTCTTTGGTTGGAGCGCATCCGAAATGTCCAATTTTTCATGACGCGCATAAATCAGGCTGAATTTGACCGATGGCGCATAGGTTATGTTGACTTTGAAGGCCGCTTTGGTTTGTGGCTTATTCGTATAGACCTGCGACTTAAGATACCTGGTTGGTAGCCGACTCCAAGCAGCAGCAGCAGCAGACGACGGACATGTCGCCAGGACACGTCGTTTGCTGATGGAAATAACTAGTGATTTGCTTGATATAAAAAAGTTTCGGATGTGAGAATTTGTTAGTTTATTAGTAGCTTGTTTTACATAATTTAGGTGATTTGTTACACGTTTAGCATTCTGTATGTGCGTGCGTGTATATTATTATGACATTAGACCACTTAACATGTTCACATTCTTATCAGAGACGCGAAAAGCTTACTTTTTTGGCAAGTGTGGATTGCATGTTAACTTGTCTCTAAGTAACCGTAAAATTACAAACAAAAATAGGTATGTTTTTAACTTGCATATATTTCATAAGATCTTCATTCTTATCAGCCGTACTAAAAACAAATTAAGTTTCAGCTTATGAGTTACCATCATAGTTATTTTATTTATAGGCGAATTTAAATAATGATAATTCACACTTATTCTTTTGATTAAAAGTGGCAATGTTGTGTAATTGATTCTTCATTGTAGGTTGTATATATCTGTGTTAACATTTTCAGGTAGCCGATATGTGATTTGAATGTCAGCTGAAAGTGTCTAAGTCGTGTCTTATACATATTACATCGTGGGAAGCGAAACAAACAAACACAGGAAATTGCTTCCCGTCAAACGGCTTCTCTATTAATAGTGATAGGCTATGTTTGCTTCCTTCGCATCGGCTGTTTTTATTTATATCTGCAAAATATAATGCTCCTTTTACAAATTAGTTCCGGACATCCTGTTAAATTTAATTTTCAAATGTTTTCTGGAATATAAAGACGAGAAAATTTTATAAGGTTATAACCCAATATAGGTCAGCAGTTCAACACTATCAAAGCAAAATAATAAATTTAAGATAATTAAAGGTATTTTTTTATTAACTGTTGTACAGTTTGTTTTGTTTATGGGCTGTGTATTTTTCAAGTCCAAAGCATTTTTTATTTTGAAAAATTCTCCGTTTTGGAGTGAACGAGCGTGTCGCTGGAACGCGTGTAAATGAGCGGATGGGGGCCGCGAGTGGCTCCTTCAGGCGTCACTTGCCAGTCTTGCCACCTACTTGTGGTGGCCGTTAAATATTAGCCACTTTAATAGCCATACGTTGCTTTTTTATGTCATGGTATTTAAAAAAAAAAAGCTTTTTATCACGCCCTGTAAGGTAGAGATTACGGAACTTCACTTACGTGTAGCTTAAGTGGCATCAAACACGTTTGCTTATACTTCATGATAATCTTTATATATAAAAATCTTCTGAGCGTGTGTATGTTATTGAGCTTCTTCTAAACGGCTGGACCGATTTGTGGACCCGGTAGGTGGCGCTGCTATAGGGGTTCATCATGGGATACGGGTGTTCTTAAGCGGACGAATGATCTGTTTGTTTTGTTGTCATGGAAACGTTAACTGTCAAAGCGGTACGAAGTCCGCCGGTCAGCTAGTATTAGGTACAAATGTATATTATATGGTTATTTCATAATATAACTTGTGATGCCATAAGAGAATGATGCTATAGCGTCGACGTCGCGTCGCCTTCCTGTACTTTTACTTGATTACTAAAATGAATTTATGAAATATATGTTAAAACTTCATCCGAACTAATAACTGACAAAAGGAGAATGAATATATCTAGTATTACCAGACTGTATTAAAAATGCCGGCAAAAAAGCTAATATATTAGCATTTTAGACTATCATGGCCAGTAACATAAGTGTAGCGGATGTACGGGCTGACTGAGTACATCCGTGATCATGGCGTGGAATTAAGCCGAAATGTCAGATTGTAGGACTTAAAAATTACTCTAAAGCAATTATATTATTTTGTATCTGTGTAAATTCGAGTACATTACTCCCAAAGGTTTACTTTGGTCGACTGGACGCTCAAACAGTTTTCTGAGAACGTCTGTCAAGTCAAGCACACTTATAAGATGAGGACGCACATAACTGCGCACACACAGCGGATGTTGCTAAGTAACTGGCGGAGACCCGACGCAGGTGGTTGATGTCTTCCTGCCCACCTGGTAATCAAGGCGGCTGATGCATCGAGTAACGCCACCAGCAGTGCCAATGTTAACTAACGGCAGACTAAAACATAACGCGGGGTAAAGTCCTAACGATCATCTTGCTTGGTTTGCAGATAAGGTCTACTTTAGTTAAGACCAAATTGCGAAAAATAAATCGAAACATTTAAGATTCATCAAATACAAAAGCTTTTATTGTTTATAAAGCAGGTCTTTGTTGGGCAGGAATGTGTTTTAATTGAAAGTATTCATGATGAATCAGAGATGCCATTAAAATTTCATAATCTTTTAACACTTTATAGGGCAAGTTGCGAAATCGGTCTATATTTCGACCACTTGTATCCTCATAGATATAGGGACTAAACTCCTATAAAAAACAGCTTTTTTTTAACCCTTTAACGGGCACAGCATGTTCAAATTTTTCATTGGTTTTCGACCTTATCTCAATTGTATAAAGTTCAAAATATGGTGGCAATATATATGCCACTGCCTTATAAAGGGTTAACAAGTGGTCGAAATATAGACCGATTTCGCTACTTGCCCTATAAAGGGTTAAAAGTCAATTATTTGTTCACTGTGTGTCCATAAATGTTATGTGAATACCGATACCTACATCAAATGGATGTATCTGCAGATCTTAATTTATTCCTATAATATCAAGTTCTTGTTTTCCGTATCCATTAGCACCTTTTTGTTCGCTGTTTAATCGGATGTTCTATGAGAGGCCCAGTCTAGTTTAAAAACTAAACTTGCGAGTTTTTTCTTGTCAGTCTGACGCGGTGAGGTTGAACGGCCTGCCAATAACAAGCTCACATCAATAAAAAAATCGTTTATTTGCTACGGCGAGATCATTAAACGTCTTTCTTATATCTCATCAAATAAGACAATGTTGTCAGAAACGATTAAGAGGCAACAATACATTTTCAAGGATTGTCTCAACGCCTGCAATTTGACAGTTATGTACCTACAGCTTATTGTTCTCTCATTAGGGATTCCCCAGTAGTACTTTGTTCTATTGGGTAAGGAAAAGACAACTGTATAATAACGTCACCAGTTTTACCCAGTTTCCTTACATCGGTGAAGTGCTGGGGACATGTCGAAATATGTAAAGTAATTCAGCGAAGCGAGCGCCCGGTCGTTCAACTCCGCTAAAGCGTTTATGCGAGTGACCCAACAAAGCTAGCCGGCGAGAACCGCGACGGGCGCCCGAATGAAATATTCGCCTATTATTGGGCCTAAACTTTTGTGCCTTTTGTTGTGCCCGCCATATATTCACGGATGTGACAATTGCAAAGTAAATTTTTGCGGGACATTTTAAGTTCATGGAACTTTAGTTTCGCGCACACTTAACATAAGCCATTGCCTTTCCAATTTTACTTAAGTATTAAAACCATGATATTCTGTCTCACAATTGGTATGATCCTTTATAAAAGTTCGTTCTTTAGAATCGTAATTTGAATACAAGATTATTATCATAGTGCATAGTAAGATTGTGCAATGTTAACATTCGTGAAGAATAAATAATTCTCCAAGTACGTATGCAACGCCATATTAGTTTCGTCGATTTATACAATAAAAATGTCACATGGAAGGGTATAATAAAATTTATTGCAAGCCCTCGTAAATTACACACGCGATCCGCGTTCGCCGTTGTCATTTGTGATCGACGCGATAGTAGGCCGGTATCGGCGCGATTCATCTCTTGTTTCTGAGTGAGCGTAACGGGCGTGTCGCAACAGAACACTGGCTGGAAAGCGAGCCCCGCTTTCTCGCCGCGCACCGCACCTAGCAACAACCGCTTTGTTCGATGCCTAATTTACGGAACGCCACTTACTGTACACGTAACGTGACGTGTCTGCTCACTAACGCGTGACACCTGTCACGAAAATAGCTTGTCTCTTACACGACCACTGCGTCCTATCACCCGCAATATGGCCCGATAATAAATATTTAATGGTTGTCCAGTCGTAATGTTTCTATAGAACAGTGTTACTCAACACCTGCACTTTAATTATCGCCCATCTAACCCAAGTACGAAGATAGAGAAAGAAAGAAAGTTGACGTATAATCTGCAATCGCTATCTGCAGAAAGTACACTGACCGACTAACTTCCTATGTAGCATCACGAACTTTCCGCATTTCGTCTGCAAAATGCTTATACGTGTGTGTACAGTAATATACTATCTTGGTGGAATATATTTATTGACTGCCGGCTGACCTGAACGCCTGAACGTCACCTCTATTAATGGGAATGTGCGATCTTTCCTTGTGATGTATATTTGTTTGTTGCTTTTCTAATATCCCACAATTAACGATCTTGTTTTTGTTTGTTGCTCATCCTCTTCGAGTTGCTGTGCCAAACTGATCCATATTCATCAACACATAGTTTGCAATAAAAGTATTGTGTATTGTTATTTATTACTAATCTTGTTAAGGAGGATAATATACTCTTACCAAAGTCTTTTAGCTAATTTCTTGTAGCGAAGTATGTTTAGATGGTGTAGCCGTTGCCGCGTTGACCGTCTCGCGTTCTGAAAAATATGTCATTGTTGTCCTAAACGTATGCGGAATGTATTTATGATGCATTACAGTTACGTCACTATGGCACTTTCTAGAAATTTACAATGCTAGGAAGGCTTAGTTAGGTTAGTTATCTATATGATTGTCACATAATTATAAACTGATGTACACAAATGCTGAATACATTTCCATAATTTACTTTTTAAATCAGTGTTTCAATAAGCCACATTCGATCCGTTTCATGTAACGTATGTTTTTAATAAGACACACACAGTTATTGCTTGATAAAACTTAAGTGTGAAATTGGAATACACGTGTATTGATCGACTATGTATTATTCATTGTATTCATAAAGTTTTTTGGAACAACATTGTCGGTGTTAAAATAATGAGACCAATGTATGCTAGTGTTACAATAATAACACCATCAGGGAATAAGTATATAGCTATTCCTTATCTACCCATCGATCGGAATATCTCAGTTTTATCACATAGACAAACATAAAATGCAGCCGGCTGTTATTATCAAATAACCAAAACAAATAAAGAGAAAAAAAAACGGTTTCTCGTGTAGACATAATTTGGCATAAAGCATCTTTCTAGCTATGTTACGAGTTGCACGCTATATCTCATGTATAATTCTGTAATAGGTAATTGATGGGCTAGCTTTAAGTTGAAGTAGCTAAAACCTCTCCTTCCGTAGTTGTATCGGCTGCCAGGAAGGCAGCCGTTACAGCGATGCGAGCTGATGGATTAAGAAGGTATAGGGAGCTGAGGAGGGATGGATGATGAATAATGGGATATATGGGACTTACTTGGCGATCTGACGTTGACGGCGTGGCCACGACACGACTGTCGTGGAGATGGAGCTGATGCTGGTAGAAGTAGCTTATTTCGCACGTGCACTTTATTAAGGCGTGTATCGGCCGGTAGGCAATTCACGAGTAGTTCTAGAAGGTTCTGGAGCGGAAAGCTGATGGTATAACGCGACGTCACGGGCGGAACGATCGGTGAGAACTTAGAGACGGAATGAACGCTGCTCGTCTATGCAGCTGAGTGAAGGTCGCGCGGTCCGTCAGCACACTAGCTCCGCCGTCGGCTTCTGTGGCGTATCTTTTATTTGAATGATTGCACCGTCGCGTTTCTGGCGCGAACAGTAGTATTAACTATCCAACGAATATTTTGCAAGAGGCGTTTTGGGAATCGAAAATGGAGTGAAGTATGAACCCTTATCGATATGGCGTTTAGCGCTGGCCGCAACCGCAGCGGGCGTGCACCGAATCGTAAATTAAGTCTGGCATGTCAAAAGATATTCGATGTCGACAGAAATTCGGGCTGCCTAGAACTGCTTGCCTCAATACCACCAGGGGTCCAGAATTGGTAAAATAAATCACTAACTCACGTGCGAGAGATCTTATTTATTCCACATACTGATCGCGAGTGGAATATTAAGTTTGGCTGGTTATTATTATGTAGTAGGTATTTCTGCAAGCACGCTTTGGCTTCTGCTGAACTGACTAAACAAATATTTCAAGTTCTTTTCATGTTGTTTTAGAATGTTTTAACAGCTTAAGGCTTAGTTCTTTCTTATTATTACCTACTTTGTATTTAGTAATAAAAAATTTACGAGAACACTCGAAATAAATAGGAATTGACGATTACGTTCTAATAGGTGAGGTGTCATGACAACAGTGATGAACTGATGAATCAGAATCAGAAACTTGGTTTTTATTTTATTACAGGTAACATGTTCATTTGATTGAGTAATACCGAATAGCTATTTTTTATCCAAGAATAGTAAATTAGCCCTGCCCTGACTTATCAAAATACAACAGCAGCCGAAGTCTATTTATTAGCGTGTTTGGTTAACTGCAACAAATATGTAAAGTATAAGCTAATCGATTGTAAGGTAGTTTATTACAAACCTATATCTTACATCAGAGATTTTCAAATACGTTGTTGTTCAAACACTGCGGCAAGTAAGTACCTACCTACCTACTTGAAGAATCTGCCGTTCAGTGACGCAATCGGCTTTGAAGATGGTTGACTGCTCTTGAGAAGTGAATAAATAATGTCACTTGTTTACCTTACAATACATAGCTACATTAGCTACCTAATAAATGTGTCTGGCTTCGCTTGTCATTGCTAATAAAAAATAAAATAAGTATTATTACATTTAAAGCTCAGTTTACTGTAATGGAAGCTATATTGAAAATTGTATGTAATAATACATTTCAAGGCATTGATTTTATAAACATAGATGGTAAGACTAGATGATATTATAGCATCGTGTTTTACAAATTTAGTTATGACTAACTCTGCTACTAATAACGTCCTATATTAATATTTATAACATTTATTACATACAAACGAGCAAATCAGTTTTTCACCGTCAGTTTAATACTAAATGAGTCCATATTTCCAACGCAGCGGATCTCAGCTATTCATAGTCTACGTGGAATGGCGAACGGTGCAGTTTCGAGCAATAATAATATTGAAAGACAGTTTGCTCGCTTCCGCTTAGTTGGCGAAAAGGAACGCTGACTCGAGCGGCAAACGCGCGGCTCTACACACCAATCGATTTGTTGGGGACTCGACACGGTCAACATCCATCGTACTTTAGTTTGTTTTATTCCGCTGACATAGTTCTATTTGTCACGCAAAATCCAATTTAATGTCTTGCCTTTCGGGTTCGGGTAAGTTAAACTATTCCAGATTGTGCTTCAAAATGCTTTTGTGTAAATACAATTGCGGTATTTTCTTACAATACAAAGCCGCTGAGCGGTGAGCCGTATAACCGAGTAGCATACGTGATTTTTGATGCCTTGTTGTTATGGCTTTACGCTTCACAACAATTCTTGTGAATTCGCTAGTAAACACATTTTTTCACTACCGTTACAAAATCATTTATCTAAACCTAAAAACAATTCATTTTGTACTTTAAGAATATGTAAATTAGTATCACGATTGAAATTCACAGGACGTGAACATTTGTCACAAAGAATGATCAATTATAGACTCGTGAGAAACATTCAGACCATTTGTGAGACAAAAGGTATTCATGGACGTATCATTAGGACGTCCTTTGTCATGAAAATAAAACGTTAACAAAAAGTGAATAAACGACTGACTACTAATACTAATTTCGTTTTCACACCAAAGTTGTAGAAGAAAATGTGTTTCAAATAGGTACCTTGAAGAAGTCTACAGAGTTCGACCAAGTAAGTTAGTTTTGACATAGTATTTAATTCTATTTAACAATAAGCCCATGAACTTGCCTGTCCAAACTTTGTAAACCTAGTTTTTCAGCTAACCTTACGACGAACGAAACCGGAGAATAACAAAAAGTTATTTTTCTCTTTACAAAAATAATTCTGTTGCGGTGACAGTGTGAATAAGTTTTGCTTAAAATAGCCTAACGGTAAGTACCTACCATATTGTTTCAACAGTCGTTCGTACACCTACCTTTAATCTCATTGAAGCCTGTTGTAATGGGGCGTACTCACGCTCGTTTCGCGGAATGAAATCGATCGAGAAAGTTCCCTGTCGGTCGAACTCCCCTCACCCACCTGTCCGCTGTTCCCGACCGAGGACAGTTTGTGACCCGCTTTTCATTATCTTTCACTGTTCCTACACTTTAAAGTGTGCTGCGTAATTGGCAGAACGTTTGTGATACATCCGAGTTGGCAACTTTGAACTCCTAGTAATGGTCCTATTTTATTTACGAATACTGGTTCTAGTGGAATGGTAAAGTCAACTTACTTCGACGAACCTAGAAGTTCTTTGGATGAAGTTAGTATTCTGCCTGCAGGTTTTTTTACAATTTCGATTTTAAAAGAGAACAAGCAATATCATCTAAATAAGTGGTTTATAGAGGAAGAATAAAGACCATTTGCCAATGCTATAGAGTCGTGTTTCTTCCTTGACTTGACGCTAGATAATAACAGGTTCCGAGAATCCACACTCAGTGGCAACGAAAAGTGTTGAGTGCCTCGTTTGTCTATAGCTCGCAATTACACATAATAGACCTCATTTCCCGACACGCATGAAATAAAAAAAGCTCTTTTTTTATAACATGACGTTCGTTTACTAACTGATGTCAATGTAGTTGAACCTGTTGAACGGCTAATAATATTTAAAAAAAGTTTACGTTATGTAGACAGACGGTAGGTAAACGGAAAGTGCCATTTCTTGGTAGCTTAGATATTCCCACGTATTCCCTTAGACCACGAACCGTACAAAGGGTTCAAAACTTCAAGCTAAATCTAAAATAAACACGAGTAGAGCCTTACAAAGTGTTTCAATGTGTGGTGTTCGCATTGACTTTATGAAATAAAATGTAAAGTTCCATTTATGTTTGTTAACATCATTGCTCTACTGCATGCGTCTGAGAATCTTAGTATGACCTCGCAAGTTAATTGATTCAAAATAGTCACGATATATTGACACCCGCAACGCCACCGAAGCGCCTTCGGAAAGCTCGGTTGAAAGTAACAAGGCAGCCGCGGGCGCGGGCAACGCAGTCACATGGCTCGGCCGGTCCGGCCGCGCGGGGTGAACGACCGCTGCGCGTCGCGCGATCGAACGCCGCCGCACCGCGCCCGCTCGCCCGCTCGCCCGCGCCGCTCACCCTGTCCCACTTGCACGACAAATTGCTGCACTCGCACGTTCGTGTGCGATTGTTGCCTTTTCATGATCGTTTCCCAAAAGCTTCGTGCTTCTTATGTTTGCTCCTAACTTCGTTGAAAACTTGTAGTCCCTACTTTGTCGTTTAACGTTCCTATAGCAGCAACTGCTTTCAATGTTGAAAATGAAGGTTGTTTTGTAACAAAGCACTGATAACAATTTATTGGCACTATGTATATTAGTTTATAATATTAAGGTATTATTTTATCAATTATTAGATATTTGGTAGGTAATAGGTATCTTTTAAAACACCAATAATATTATTTATTTTTCCGATATCGACTAAATATAATCAATTTGCGTAATATCAAACAATGTTTACACGTGTCACGTGATCGTTACGCCGAACTTGCTATTTGGATAGACTAGATTGCCGTGTTGGTAATACCAAGGCCAGATCGGCACACTGCATGCAGATTACCTTAATTGGAGGCTGCAGTCAACGACATTTCATCAATAATTAACTCACTGCTGATGCTGATACTCTGATTCTGATTGAATAAGCATCTCTTTTTATAGTTTTCACTAAGCAAATAAAGAGGTATGACCCTAATGAATAACTATAAATAATAAATAGGTATATTAGTAGATTGAGTTTCACACGTCCAAACTCTTTTGACTAGACCTAGTTTTAAACAAAATAATCTATTAGCTGCCAAACTCACGCAGTAATATTGTAAATAACTTGTATATGTGCCCGGGACACATTAAGAAAATTCATTCATCGTGTAACGTGTCCCCCAGTTTAGATCGGCTCACTTGCCTATTAAAACTTGTACGTAGCCAGCGGAGTAATTACATTATCTGTGTTATACGCAAGTCACCGCAACTCTGTGTTGGCGAGTCATGTTGGCAAGTTGGGAACTTCGTGTGGGCTCGGCCGGCACTGGCTTACACGAGTCCCGTGTCAGGGCTGCCAAAGTGTTTTGTTTTTTTTCCTCTCTAAAGCGGCTTGTTGAAAACTCGATTAACTGGTGTGGCCAGTTGCGAACCGCCGCTTACGCTTAATATATTACATTACAACTATTTTGTAAAGCACGTCAAAGTTTGGAAGTTTCACCTTCTTAGATATTTTATTTAACGGTTTCATTTTGTGTTTCCTTTCCTAGTTGGATATGTAAGATTTTCAAGTTTTTTTAGTGCAACCGGTGGGTTAGATTGAAGAGACGGTGTGATTCATGTCACCTGTTTGTCATCTTAATCTATTAATATGGTAATAGAAGGTGGTGGCAATCTGCGGTTACCTTTCGTATGTAATCTGCGGTTAACACTAACTATTTAAGATTTCGTAATCGAAACAGTAAAACGTAAAATATATAAAATAACACATAAAAAGTAAGTATTGATGTGATGCAAATAGCTGTAGTGTTATGCGTGGGAGTTAAAGGCAAGTTCCTCTATTTACTTGGCACTTGCATTGTATTTCTTTCAAAGACAGCAACATCGTTTAATATATTTTGTAATGTTAATAAAAAAGTTTCTATGACATTTGTTTCCTAAATTCATATGATAAACCGTCAAGTATAATTTGCATAATCCGCATATAATAGGCAACTCTCGCCAGCTAGTCATATTGGCAAGTTGTGAACTCCGACGGAGCTGTGAACTGACAGACAGGGCTGCCAAATTGTTTTGTCTGCAGCTTTTGTAAACAAACTAAATGTATCGAAAAACTTTTGTGTGCTTTGTTGGCCTACCAGCACTGCAGTGGTACTGTGTCGTTTTATAGGTGCTTTCGGCATGATTAGTACGTGTACGTTATGCTTACGTCAACAGTTAATTGTTTATTACATCTTTCTTCGTTTTCTCAGATGTTGTTTTGTTTAATGGTAGTAAATAATGATATTATACATTATGAGCTCAAGCGTCGAATACCCAGACACAATAGAATTTTAATTGTTATCGGCCACCTGCTGGTCGCTCGACGCTTAAGGGGATATACTTAAAATATTTATGAAATATACCTTTATAAAAAGGGGCAATTGCTGAAGGCTGGTCACTTCCGGATCTTTATACCTGACTCGATTCGCCAGGGCATTTGAGCCCGATATACCGCGGAGCTATAAGAACCGATAAGAACCGTTATTGATGCAATAAAGATTAGGACTTTACACCTAAATGTAGCTCCCAAAACTCTACAAGAACACACCGTTTGGACAGCTAAAGTTATATCTTTCTGATTGTTGTTCAGCAGCCCTATCGTTGGTGCATCTAATCCATCAGAAACACGATACACGTAGTCTTGTTTTAACTCTTGAGCGAGTTAGTTAAGTTACTTAGTTTCGGCCGCGTAACATGCCGCTTGTGGTAGTCTGGGTAGTTGAACAACTTACTGCTTTATGTTTTATGTATTTTCAGCATAAAGATGTACTTTAGATTGTTTGTTTGGTCAGCTTTTAAAGAGTTTATAAATTTGCTATTATTCCGGAAATATACCGGTTCGTATTTATTTACCTTTTGTCGTTACTTACCATCCACTTGTCAGGTGAATAAACTAATAAATAAAAAAATATAATATGTCTCATTTGGTTATTATTGCTATTGTGAACGTGAAAATTAATAGTAGCTTACATTATTGTGATAACGGCCGAGGGATTTCGCAACAGACAGATAACCCAGTTTATCAGTGGGCTGCGTAGTCGCCGGTATTATTACTACACAATAATAAATAACGTTAGTGAAGTTAATGGCATACACAAAGAGGACCGTGTGTCTACAATGTATCTGCACGTTATTATTTTATATTCTAGAATCATTTTTGTAAAGATTTTACAGAAAGAAGAGAAAGGATATTGTATACAATCAATTGATTACACATTAGTCTATTGAAGTTTTGTAATATGCCGAACTAAACTACTTTTTTCAAGCTCATCCTTATACAGTAGTATTGTGTATGACGCAGTAGCTTAATTATAGTACCTGCTTGCCGACCAAACTCATAATATTATCTTTATGTTTAGGAGTAAAGCAAAAACCTCTGTTAGTACTGAGATATAAATTAAAAATTTCCGCCACGTCTTTGGAATTTATTTTCCGAAGTTGCTGAATTTGTGTTGGTAGATAGATAAAGTAAGTAGAGACAGGAGTCAGCGGGGACGCGAAACTTAGTTGCAAAAGATTTAATGGAAGTTAGTCTCTCTTTGTCTAAGTTTGGCACTCGTCTGGCCGCGCTCCGCTCCCGTTTCATAACTTGACGCTGGGTAGGGCTGCCTCCAGATAACTAATAAATAATTAATCAGTTATTTACTATTTAAAGAGAAAATCACCGATTTATTGTGCAAACACCACTGCAAAATTCTTTAAACAATATTGTTTAAAATACTTTTTAATAATACTGTAAAGTTTTGAATCTAGTAAAAACCAAATTGTGCTTTCGCTTCGAGAAAAAAAAAGTTATATTAAATTCATGAGAATAACATTTTTCTTAGTATTATTAAAAAATGGAAAATGTTATTATTTTAAGGTTTGGTTCAAATGGTGTAACTTTATATACACTTGTTGATATGACATTTTATACCAGTATTAGAAATAGTGTGTGTTTTCCAAATAAGACTTCAATACTTCATTTGCTTCACTCTCTTAACAGAATTATGTCGCATATAAATGAATAAATATTAGCATTCCCATTAATTGCCAACCCTGCGTTCAAATGTATATCTAGGGGTTAGTCAAAAGGGAAGTTTTATTGCTCGTGAATTTCATTATAACTTTGCGAGGCTCTCTCCTCTTAATGTCTTTAAACGAGGATTGTTGTCTAATTTGTACGAATTATGTAGAAGTTTTCTCTCGGGACCGATGTCGGCGCGGTGCAGGGGCTCGCACTCGCGTATTACGTGACATGTATTAACACTGTACGCAACTCCTGCCTACGAAGATATACGATAATGTGCGTTGTATTTATACTGACTAGTCGACGGGTGCAGGAAGTTGTTGCTTGTCTAAGTATAGAGTAATGCGTAATGTTTGTTTTCCCTTTAGACTTTTGAGTAGTTTTAGCTTCTTTTTGGAATGGTATTGATAAAGTGCTTTCAACTAAAGCGTTATAGTCAAAAGTGAACGTGCCACTAGACTAAACACTTCTAGAACAAATGTAGGGTAGTTGATATTTTGTAGCATGTAAATAAATAATTTTGTGTCTTTGTCACTACAATCGTAAACTTAATGTATAAGACAGGAAAACAATATTAGCTTACTAGTTGTCGCCCGCGACTTCGTTCGCGAAGACTACACTATCCCACAGGAACCTGTTACCGGGATAAAAAAGTATCCTATCTTAGTCCGGGTCATGGTCTGTCTACGTGCAAAGTTTCATCCAAATCCGTTCAGCTATTTTCACGTGATGCGCGGTCAAATAAACAGACAAACAGATAAACAGACAAAAAATCTAAAAACTGTTGTAACATGTTCTGTTGTCGGTTCTAAGTATCCCCAGCCAACTTTTTTTCGAATATCTTCTATGTACAGAGTTTCGACCCTTTTTAGCTTTTATATTATAGATAGATGTAAATATTGTGAGAGATTGGTGCCTGCGCTAAGCGGCTTACTAAGTTTTCAATGTTTCTTTCTAATCAAAGTAATTAACAAAGCGACAACTGTATTTCGTTCTTTTAACTTCTTACTCTTGGATCTCAACAATGTGAGGCTAATACCGCATTAAAAAAAAGCAAACTCCATAGCCACATTAGAAGGCCACGGTACATACATACTGGAGGTATGACACGTCACAAGTTACCCGATGCCCTCCAGGAGAAAGTTTACTCGGGCAAGTTTGTTCTCCCCCTACGTCGAACGGTCTGCACAGTTTTGCAAGTACGCCCCGCTCCACTCCGCGAACTGAGTGTTTGGAAAGTATAACCTTGCTGGATGTGGCTTACTTGCTAAGTTGAGTTTGAAGTTACGAGGTTCGTTGCTACATTCGTGGCGAGGGTAATTAGATTCTTAACAAAGGTATACGATTTGTCATTATTAGAACGAACAGAGAATTTAAATTATTTGTTCACTTGTTGATAGTATTTAAAAATAGGTGCCTGGACTGTAGTAAGTAATTTTTAATCTAGAAAAGCAAAGAAAATATTTTGTCTGTCGATTTCATTCTTACAACATTATTCAGTTAAACGAATAATTATTTCTTAAATTTCATAATGTGAATGATTTGGCCTTTAGTATAATTTAAATGACTATGAAGAGACTGACATACACTTGACTTTTGTGAGTTGGTTAATTGTGATCGATTCTGACCTGACCCCGCGCGCGCTATCCGCTATAGGTATATCATGTAGCTCTTTCTTCCTCGATTACGACATTATAACCTAGTTGTATCCAGTTTATTTCGATCCCTGGTGCAAAGTTTGCTCCGTTGTTGGCTGTGTAACTACCGAAGTGCCGTCGCAACTTGCGGGGAAATTCGTATTCGCCGCGTCGGAATGCAAAAGGAAATAATAGTATCGGGCCACGTGTCGACTTTTGTAGACTATCAACTTTCGGACCCTTCGATTGAACTACTCGAACTATCGCCACACCGTATACAATGATATTGGGAACAAAGCGGTTTGCTTTTAATAACATTGCTCCAATATAACATTGTAATTTGGATTCATGCATGAGTATTCTGATATATCGTAGATTTTGTTTATTTGATTTTATTGTTAACACGTTATCGTCGTAATTGTCATTAATACAATCAATAAGTTCACTTGATAAACTTCTAATTGAAAAACGGCATTTACTAATTGTCACACAAAGTACAATCAAAAGTACCTACAGTAAAAAGATTTATGTTGGTGAGTGCATTTCAATCGGTAACGCGTGCAATAGATTTTTTATAATGACTAAACACTTTTGCGATTGGCATGTGGAAGATATGCACGGGCCCAGCGCGTGATTCACGAGCGTACGCGCAGCGGTGACGCGTCGGCGCCGCATGCTGAGTCGCCAGCTACAGCCAGCCGCCTATCGTGACAGACACGTGTCGCGATGTGAACGAGACGGTATATGCGGCTTACGGCGATTGGTGACGAAATCTCTATGCCCAATTTCTACTAGGTAACTTTTTATACGCCTATCAAGGTCGTAGGATTATTACCCTTGAATATCCACGAAAGAATGTATCAGTGTGTGCTGATCTACGGGCTACCCGACGAGTAACGTCTTCCCAATGACGTATATTTCTTCGACGATGTGTCCCGATGTTTCCTATACCGATTGCCTGAGTGGTGCATTGAACCGATGAGAAATATATTTGGAAACGCTTGCGCCGAGACACGAATTTTGGGTGGCGTTCCCCACGCCAGCGCCAGGTTTGAATAGTGAGCTCATCTTCGCTGCATCTATAATCATCATCAAAGATGAACAGCAAACATCTCTAACGCAACGATGGTTGGTAAATTTTTATGGCCTTCTGGGAACGGTAGTTTTAGTCTTGCCGGCTGTAAACTTTGTTCTTGATTTAACCAACCTCTAACATTGTAATTTGTAACATAAGCAGTTTAATAATTTGTATATTTGTAGCCAATATTTTGTTATCATTTCAATGTAATATATCTGGGTAGATAAGTTTTTTTTCCTTATAAAAAATCTAGATTAGTTGGAGCACATACTCATTATTTGTATTGTTTTTAGTAAATTTCACTACAATATCAAGTAATCTATAATATTAATACGTGAAGCAAAAACTTTGTACCCGTTTTTACGAAACTGCGCGAGCCGGAGGAGTATGAAATTTCGCACACTTATAGTTTATATAGAGAACGTTATCCGAATGTTAAATTTTTTTTTAAATTATGCATAAAAATACATTAAATCAACAAAAACAACACTACATACACTACCATGAGTTTGACACACACGCATATGTATTTGACACACGTCTTGGTTGTCTTTAATTAATGCAGCCGACATCTGTCAATGCCAATCCAAACTTACATTCTATCTTTTTTTAAATTTTTCACTGCTTAGGATACAATCCGTGCAGCCTTAATAAAATTACGAATTACGAATTTCGACCTCTGGGCGACCACTAGTAATAAATAAATGCTTCATTATTAAATACAACATTGGTTACTCAAATTTAATCAGCATTACACAAACTTGGATGTCAAACAAGCGAAAATTGCCGAGTTTGCATCTGTTAACAAGTTACACACAAGTTTGACTGCTCCACACGTCCTAAGACTAGAAAGCTACCAAACCTATCAAACTATATACATGTCCGATGAATATTCAAACGATTCCCAACTTTACTACGTGTTTCGTAATGTACATTCTGGGATAACGCCTCAGCAACTATGTAAATTGGGGATTACTGAAGCAATCAATAGTCTCAAAGGGATCGCTGTCAGTCAAAGATTATCGGGAGCTCGTAAATTAACATGTTTGCGTAACACGGCGCCGCCTGATACCTGCCGCTGTGAACGGATACTATTTGAACGATACATCTACAATCTCAATTAAACGTCATTTTGGTATCAATAATATTGATTAAGTTTATGGCAATGTGTATGTACTACCCACTTAATGTGCACCAGTCGTGGCACTGGTGCTCAATAAGTGAATATGGAACTGTTAAATGAAAACTGACAATAGACGATAATATTAATAGACAATCATTTGTCACTATATATATACTTCCAAACTGTCAAGGTAGACCAAGATATTTTTAATAAGTTTTTTACAAGAGTGAGCATGCTAATAAATACTTTTTACAGTGGGTAACGCGCAAATCAAACGTAATGCTTACCATCAGTTTGCATTAACGTCTAGTAAGTGGTAGTATAGTGAATTGACATTTTGTAATAAATAATAAATAAAATAAATGTTTCCCACACTCACACCAATTATCTAGCCCCAAGAAAAGCTTCCTAAAGAAACTCGTTATATGGTTAACTAGACAACGGATAAACATACTTAATATACATACTTAAATACATACTTATTATACATAGGAAACACCCAGACCCGAAACAATATAGAAAAACAGGTATTTCTAAATTGATCCGACCGGGGATCGAACCCGGGACCTCAGAGATAGCGACGCCATGAAAACCGGTGTGCAAGCCACTCGACCAAGGAGGTCGTCAATAAAAATAAGACTAATAGTTCGACTCGGAAGTCGTGTATTCCGACAAATCATACATACGCCCTCTGAGGAGACGTAGATATCTGACATCCCTGGCATTAGACACGCCAGGGAGCAATTCTCATTCCCCTCAAGGAACATAGCTCCGTACAATCAATAAGCGAGACAGCAATGCCATTGATCACAAAAGGTATTAACAGCCATTATATATCGTGCTGTCGTATCGTGTGTTAGCCGGACTGGAGCTTACCCATGTATGTTTACTATTATGTATGTATGTATTGAATTAAACATACAGATAAAAATGTTCTATCGTGGACCGATTGCATATAGAATAGATTTTGTGTTCACAAGAAAACAGGTGTAGATATGTAATCGGACAATTCCTTTGTTCACTACCCGAATGGAATAGCCTAGTCTATGCAAACGGAACGAAAGAAGAGACATCCAATATCGGCTGTCTGTGGTTAGACAACTTGTACTATTGGTACGTATTGTGCTTTTGCATCTGTGGTGAAAGGGCTAGGTAGATCAAACGTTTTAATAACTTCTAGTAGGATCCGTTGGGAGGGGAACGCACTCCACAGGAAGTCTTAACAGGCTTGTGAACTTGATTCGTGTTCGTAGCATATTTTACCGTTTTCTTGTGGTTTTTAAATTCTCATTAGAAAGTCTGGCTTAGAACATTAAATACAGTAAGAGGATAAGATCGATTTCGAGGTCGAAGTGTTTGATGTCTTTGAGTACACAGGCAATTTTAGCATGTTTTTATATGACCTCTAAATTGTTTATTGAATAGTAACTGTGAATCGAAATCTAGATGTACAGTCTAACAATACTATTGTATTATTTAATTTATTGTTACCAAAATCATTTCTTTGCAAAATGCATAGGCCGCCCCATAAAATACAGTTTGCGTTCGTTTCGCGTTACTTGTTACCATATAGGTTTCATAGACATACCTTTACACCCGACGCGACGTTCCGGCCGAGTTGCACCGGTCTTGGCCACGGTGATATTTTGTTGTACTTGTAAAAGTGACGTCGACTATAGCGCCGAGATACAATATAATTTCTTATTAGGATTGGGACTTAGCGACACCGAATCTCTTCAATACCATTTCGACCAAGTCAATAATATTAAAACTCAAGCAACTACCTATTTGTTGTAAAATTTTATTGTAATCACCGAAATCTTAAAAGTTTCTTTAAGACGCCGATGCGCGAGATATCATTTTGTACAAAATCACGATTGCCTGCGCGTATCGGCCGCGTTTATCTTTTAATTGGCCTTTACAGTTACATATAAAACACTGCTTCTGTGTTTTGTAACGGGCCAGTCTTTTGTGCGCGTTAAATAAAAGAAATTACATTTTTAGTAAAGACTTTAATATTATTTATCAGGTTTAAATCTTAGGAGGGACTTTTTTAGCGTCACGAACGCTAACGTCTCTTTACTGTCACAGGGACAGGGTTTGCAACGTGTAAAATGTAAAATAAACGCGTGTATAGATCCTTATGAAATGTTTTATTTCAATATGTAGTGTCGCATAAACTTTAAAAAACGGTAATTAAATGAGTAATCATCCTGCTTTCACGGCTATAATTATTTTCTAAAATAATAATTATGATGTCGTAACAAACAGTTGTCATGTCTTCCATTTCCCAATTTAAAAAAAAAACAAAACTCATTAAAAGTTGAATGGCACGCCTCAAAAGCGGCGCGTTGTTAATTTTTCCGGATTGGCTGTAGTGTCATCGGTACCGGCGCGTTGCTCTCCGTAGCTCCGGACGCGATCAATGGCTCTTTCAATTAAAAGTTTCCCCCGCCTCCGTTTGTGGCACGCGCCGTCGCATTGTTCACGGCCGAACCGTACGTACTTCTTACTCTCATTTACACGGGGTTGCTATTACACCATTTTGTGCAACATGTTGGTGATTAGTGTACCTACCCTGATACCTATATGTAAAAGAATACACAAATGTGTGGCTCTTTTCACACTCAAATCGTGAAGGATTTCCATCTTCTAGGCTTACGCGATATCCGTATGTTCTTTTACCTATATGATGGAAATCCTACACATTTCGTGTGTGAAAAGACACATCACAGCTATAACTTTTGGTCACATACTGTTTAAATTATAATTATGAAGCAGTTCTGACACTACTGCAGAACATATTTGGAACTATAAGGTCGTTATCAAACTTGTTAAATGCACTTGGTGCCTAATATCTTTGTCACGAAGCGCAAGAGAAATTGGAAATTGGAATTGAGCATGGTGCGAAACGAGAGATAAAAAGTTAGATGAAAAATATGGATTTTACTTATCTTCTCTCGTTTTAAAGAATGTATTTTTACTGGTTATCTTGGTATTGTTTTGATAAAGAGACCATTGTCATTGTTACTATGACACGTAGTCATAAAAAGATAATTCGTATCAGTATTTATTTACTTTCAAATCTAAAATTCAGTATGTTTTCTATGAATTTTTAACATAATGTAAGATGAAAACAGTACATAAGTGTTTGCGAAACACAAGTATGAAGATTTTTAAAACGCTCCAACTTCCCCCTCACATGAAGTTTTAAACTTTGTGCAAAAGCGGAACGCTAGAGCCTCATAATTTAGACAAAATTTCACAAAATCCACTCGGAACCTCGGTGTTTACGTACTTGTCGACACTAGCAAAGTCGTGAGCGAGTTCGTGTATTATGAAAACAATGCAGGTAACTCTAGGCCATTAAGGCACAATGTTGCCATTCGACGGTGCCGCGCTTTATAGACCGTAAAGCATTACGCCGATGTCTGCGACGAAAGATAACGTACTTAGTATGTTTATGCCGTATCCCCCCGGCTTAATGCAAGTATGTTGTGCCTCTAAATCTGCTCGCGAAGGAACAATGTTATCGGATAAGGGCTCTCAAAGGACCGTACGATACTTTTTATTTAACATTGCTTTAACAATGGCTTGAGGCGCGTTTCAATTATCATTGGTGTTCTTTTATTGTTAATCGGTTAACTTACAGTCTCAGTTACAATATTAACTATTTGAAAGTAGACAAGGTTTCTTTATACTAATCTTTTCTTTATTTACAATCCTAAATCATTCTTGTTAAGTTAATGCGCTTGGGGACGGAAAGAATCCCTAGCTCATCACATCTTCTCTGACGTCTACCTGTTATTTAAAAGAGAAGAGTTTCGTGTTGAATTTATTCGAATCTGACAATGGTTCTCTCTTGTTTCAGGTGCTGTTCAGTGAGTGGCAGAATCTGTGAGTGCAGTGGATGTTATAGCATATTGAACAGTGAGTGAGTGTTGCTAGTGCAGTGAGTGAGTTGAGTGCGTGCGTCCGCGCTGGCGGCGACGCGTGCCTCAAGCCAATGCCGGTGCGCCGATGGAGCGGTGATTGCAGACTGACTACGTCGCAACAGCAGCGTTGGTAAGCATATTTTTTACCCATACATATACATATAAACAAACACCGTATAAACATCGTCATCCTTGATCATAGAATATCTAAGCGGGGCTTGGAGAGATTTCCATTTCCCACTAGCACTTCGACCCATTGGGATCTTTTGTGTATCTAAAACTAATGCAAAAACGGCTATGCAACTATGCCGAAATATCGGATACTAAAAACAACAAAAACATGCTATCAATCCCTTTAATAATTACTCTAATGCAGTGGTTCCCTACTGGTGGTCCGTGGACCACAGATGGTCCGTGGAAGCATCGGTAATGTCCGCGGGACAGAACATAATTAAATCGACTGAATAATCATTAAAAAGGCAGTACAATTGTTTTTTTTTTAATTCCTGCATTGTCACCTTCGCTACATATTTGCTACACGGTAAAAACAGTTTTCTTAAAACAAAGCAAAATTACTTCAGTCAAAGCATATTTCTTAAATTCAACAAAATGATCCACTCATATATACTGAAAATAATATTTTCTTAAATTTAATATCACAATAATCTTGGTTTTATTTCTTTACAATAAGATTAGTTTTGTTTGTTTTGAAAAAATATATTTTTTTCCATTCAAATCATTATTTTCTTGAATACCAAGTAAATATTTTTTTAATTGAAATTTTTTTTTTCTTGAACCAATACATGGAAGCGTTATTCTTAGATTATATGCAATTATAAATAAATAAATAATATATTAGAATAAGTAAATGTATTCTTAGAATAAAAAAATGTATTGTTGAGAAAAAAAAATGTTTTTCTTTATTTAATTCTATAAATTCTCAAACTAAATGATTGTTGTTTTTATTAAAGAAAATAGTTTTTTTCTTCTAACTACAATAACGCCTTCACTCAATAACTGTTATAATTTATATCAAACCAACTCTATTTCTTGTTTTAAGAATAAAAAAATTGATCTACAGAATTATTATTTTGAATCAAGAAAAACAAGTATCATGTAGTTATTATTATTTCAAATTAAAACTACAACTTTTTTCTCTGAAGACGTTAATGTTTTGAAATAATATGATATTTTCTTGGGGTAAATAGAGGATGTTGTTCATTCAAAATGTTTTATTTTTGGAAGTTTAGGGTGTTCCTGCACCTTCTAGTCTTCTTTACATAGCATCCCAGCCATGCTATTTTTTGCATAGCATGGCTAGGATGCTATGTAAAAAAGACTAGAAGGTGCAGGAACATCCTACATTTCCATAAAAACTTAATAAGTACCTCTTTATACAAAACTATAAAACATTTTGAATGGAACTCCTACAAATATAAAAATTGAAAGTCATTATTACAAATTTACTGTTTATTTATAATTCTACTTATACTTAAATTAATTGCGTTTTTAACGTTTCATGTCAGGTACATAACAAACATAATTAATAAAAATTATGTATATATATTTTACAAGCTTTTCAATGAAGCCTTTTCTTTCTGTGTGGCAATTATGTTGTCGTCACCAGCAATCTGTAAATATTTAAATATATTATTCACTAGTTTCCCATTTGACTAATATTGGTATGCAGGAATTTGTTGGCAAATTATATTATTTGGCCTATTAACACAGTAGATAATTATGATAATGTAAAAGAAAATAATACAATACACACCTTAGCACTGACAAATATGCTATCTATAGCTCCTGCGTCGATAATTTTCTTCGTAAGCCTTTCTTTTGGTAGGTACCTACTTGATGTTCCAATACATGAGGTGTGGATGGCATCTGTGAGGATTTTTTACTGAAATAAAAAGATGACCTTGCATTATACCAAATTAACTACGGTAATATTACTAAAGAGTTGATTCTATAAAATAATGTTTTAAAATATATAAGAGCTTTTCTGACTCTTACCACTAGTAAAGGGAATTTCCAAAATTCAATTCAAGCGATGAAAAAACTTATCACATCATCCAGATTGTGTATAAAGTTTATAACACTAAGTTGGTTTTTAAATAAAAATATTTTCAGTTTTTCCAGTTTATATAAAAGTTTAGTCCCTTGTTAGTATATATCATATCGAAATGGATTAAAATCTGAAAATTAAACATTAAATAAATTAGGGCTCAGTCAAGTCACCATAACAGCACACAATATTTTTCTTGTTTTTTCAATTATTCTCTATATTTAGTACATACAATGTTGCCTTCAGCCCCTTCACTTAATTGCTTAGATCTTCTAAGCTACATAATGGATTATATTGGGGTTTTACCATCATTTATTGTATTTTATCTGAAAAGTTTGTGTATTTAATATTTAATATTAAATAGCGGTTGTATCATACTGCTTTTCGACCAAAGATGTGCTAAGCTATGTAGCAAGGCATGTGTATGATATCCACCAATAGGATCGCTATGATATGAAAATAATAAAATATACTTACGAACATCACTTATTTGGTCAAAGAATCTTCTATTCTTCCAGGACATTGTAAAGACTATCATGTTTTTTCCACTTCCTCCCATGGATCTGTGTTGTTTGCAACCACATCAAACCTGCTTGATTGCTTTCTGCAAAATACATAATTATTTTTACTATAAGAAATAAAGAGTAAATAGATGAAGTAGCAGCTAGGAATCCGAAATTTATGCAACGGTGACGGGTTTCGAATTCGAATTTTGATAGCACAAGCGCTTTAGCTACTTACTTTAGATCAGAGCATTGTATTTGATGTTGTCTTACATCTATATTAATTTAAAATTACGTCGATCCTTTACATGACGGAAGGACAATAATTTAAACAGTCTTTCTCATTAATAAATTAATTTCATCATTAAAAAATTAACAATGGCTAAACCTTGGCATAGGTTAACAACACACAACAATAAAGGCACAGAAACAGCGCATAATCTGATGGATAGATACGAACTGTAATATCAGTAAGTATTTTCTTCTTAAATCCTAGATTTTGGAAAACAAATTAGGTACTTACCTATGAAAATTTTAACAATTTCGTCGGGAACTAGCCACGCACGATCGTTGCAGCTCTGTAAGTTCTTCCATTCTAACGTCCTTAAGTAGGTAAGGTACAAAATACCTATGTAGTACTATGTACCTAGTAGGTAATGTAATGACACACACTTTACACTCGGTGAGCAGCGCGCGCGTTAAAAAGTGGCCAGACTGAATGTAAAATCCTCTTCAATAATAACTAAAGGTAAAAGCGCAACACAGCGCAACAGTGACCAACCAAACCCAGACAGCTCAAGGCAGAAAATGACTTGTGTAGCCAGTTCAAAGCGTTATAATCTTAACTACAGACTAATATTATTTCATTCTAGTATTTGTATAATTTAAGTCAAAAACATGCTTTATTATATCAAGAGAAATAATGGTTTTGTTAGTTTTACATTTCTATTGTATCAGATCGAATTGATATCCTCTAGGTTTAAATAAATATATGTTAATTTCAATAGTCTGATCTTCTTGTAATCACAAATAAAATGTTGAATTGAAATAACAGGTTAACTCGAATTAAAAAAACCATTTTTGTGGATATGAGATATTGTCGTTACTTGAGCTAACAAAAAATATTCTTGCGGTCCAGAAAACTTGAGCGAAAGCAATATTTAGTTGATCCAATAAAATTAGTGTTTAGAGTCAAGAAAAGAGTTCTTTCAGATTGAATTAAATATTTTTATTTGATTTCAGTATAATAGTTCTGAATGCAAGTAAATTATTTCTTGGTTTTAAAAAGTATTTTTTACTTTGACGAAATTTCTGGTTTTGGTTTAAATAAAATCGATCACACTTCAATCAAACAAGCCTGAACTCAAATTAAATATATTGGTTTTAAATTTAGCACATCAAACAAGAAAATATGGGTTTTTGGTTCAAAATATTCAGATTTTTGATATGATGCAAATATGCTTGAGCTAAGCTAATATTGCTAAGAAAATGACATTACTTGGTTTAAGAAATCCTTTTTACCCGTGTAGGTCCCGGGGTGGAACAATATGTAGGTATGTGTCCTAGAGGAGTACCACTAGGCGCTGAATGTTTCGCTTCAGCATTTTTGGTAGCGTTAAGTGTGTGACGATAAACTGTCACTACTGAACCTACGCTGCTTAAGTTTTGAATAAGATTAAACTTTCTTTTTAAGTACAGTTTATGTGGTCCCTGCTAACAAAAACATTAGGAAAAGGATCCTAGGTCTGGGAAAGTTTGAGAACCACTGCTCTAATGTAAGTGACTATGATTGTTTAAATAATTATACCTACCTTTTAATAAACCGTAGACCAAGTGCAACAACCAGCCTGACGAATGTGTCGCCGTTTAGATGTTATTTGCACATTTTATAGTCACTATCACCATTGTTCTCGTTACTTGTTGATCTGTTAGTTAAGGAATTAGTACAGTATTAGAAAACGTTGTAACGACTTAAAATAAAATGCTTATAACTATTTAAAATGCTTCTAGCCACCATGGTTCTGCTAAATAGGCAACAGGAGCAGGAATCAAAGTTTTACCTAGACTCGCGACACATACTTAATTAGTTACATCGCATACAACTTCTTTGTTTAATATTCACGATTGGTATGACCGAAAAAACTATAACAAAGCAACATTGAACATTTTGAAAAATACACCCCAGTAACGTCAAAAGCCATGGCAGCTCAAATGGAAAGCGCACTCGCCCGTGAAGAGAAGACATGACTTTTATATATTCACTCGTCTAAGAACTTTTCGCAATTTGGTTATAAAAATATTGGAAATGCCATAAAGCGCGTATGTTAATTTTTCTGAGTTTCCCGCGGGATATCGAAATTCATTTCGCCGTTTAACACGAGGTCGACAAAACATCAATTTGGCCTTTCTATTACTGATAGAACAAACAACTGACTAAAATATATTTTGTCGATATAACAATTGACATTTCTATAATTGATCGAATGAACGTTTGGTCGAATCGACGTTTGGTCTAATAACGTGCAATATTTAAGGGTTCCTGAAGTGTCAAAAGTTTCTTAGTGTACACTGTTCGATACCAGTTTTTTATACGGGATGACGCTATATAAAGCAGGTGGATTGTATTCAATTGTTGCTAAAGAAAAAACTGCCTACTACCCTACATATTTGTCGTTGTAGTAGTAGTACTTAAGTACCTGAATTATCCACAATTTTTTTACATATTGCTGTCTTTGATAATCGAATCGTTTTAATCGTTCAAAAACTTAATGCAGTTTTAAAAATATAGTTAATATTGAATTTATTTTAGGTTTAATATTTGAGGAATAAATAAACTCCATTAAGCAAGTATGGTACTATGATATAATTATTTAGTTAACAAAATCGAGAGGTCTTTGATCTGTTCGACAAGCGATAGAAGCGTTCTTCCTACCAAACGTTCATTAGACCAAACGTCGATTCGACCAAACGTTAATTCGATCAATTATAGAAATGTCAATTGTTATATCGACAAAATATATTTTAGTCAGTTGTTTGTTCGATCAGTAATAGAAAGGCCAAATGTTTTGTCGACCTCGTGTTCCACGAAACCAGGATCACGTCGCGATAACCTTTTAAGAAAATAACGTGCCAAACGTGGTATTTTGGTAATAAAAGTATTAAAAGGTTGGGCGAGATTGAGGTTGGAAAGATAAGCAGGCGGGGACCAAATATCCCTCATCTACAAAGTTTTTAAACAGGAATCATTGCGAGGCACGATGTACCAGCAATGTGGCAATGTGTCGCTTCGGTTGATAATCGATTACTAGTTGATTGATGACTGTAGGTAACCTTTTTCAAGAAACTAAAAAACTTCATATATTTTTTCTTGCAAGAAGATACGTGTAAATGTACCCACCTAGCGTCGAAATTTTAAAAAGCAGTATGAATAAAATATTTAGTAGAACATAGTATACCATTATACAGTGGCGAAGGGTGGATATCTAAAGAAGGGAAGCCGCACTATAAATAATGTGCAATTCAAAAACTTTGCACCAAAAACCATATCAATCAAAATAAAAGTAGAAACAAAGACTCATATATTACTAATTATTGTGTATTAAATGGATGAATGAATACAGCTCATTAGGAAGTGACGTTTATCTGTATGAAGTATCATCACCAGCTCATATAACTGCTGGGGCACGAGGGCCACCACGCGGGCGGGCCCAGTGCGGATTGATGGTTGTTAACGACTGCTTATAATGTAGCCTGGACCAACGGCTTTACATGCCTTCCGAAGCACGGTCCAGCTCGAGATAATAAGTTTTTGGTCACCCATCTGATGACCGGCCTTTGCGAAAGTTGCTTAACCTCAGCACTCGCAGACCGGGCGCAGTGCAGCATGAAATATCATGTTGACCATTTTCTAAAGGGAAGCCGATGGGAATCTGGTTATATGGAGTCTTCGCCACTGCCATTATAAAGTATAACAAGTCATATAATGACACACATACAATTTTTGTTGCTCTTTGTTGTATGCTTTGAGTTTGCAATGATAATAAATTAAGATTTAAATTAAATGCTTTATGGATTAGTCATGTTATACGAGCCCCGCCCGATGCTAAAGAGTTCGTCTACTAAGAAAAATTGAACGTAACCTATGTTTTAAAGTAAAATATTGATTAAAATTTTATAGTATTATGAGTATAAAAAATAAAAAGTAGATTATTAATTAATAAAAGATTTATTTTCTGTACAAAGTAAAATTAAATAATTTGTTATTATAATAAAAATAAATAATTCTTCCACCGACGTTAACGAATAACAAAGTTCGGCTATCGAAGTTGAACACGCAAAATAGTTCGTCTACCACATGGTTGTGTCTCCTTTACTCTCGATAACGGCCTTGATTCTAATTGGCATCGTGGCGATTACCTCTTCGCATTCTTCTGGAGTTGTGGAATCCCCCATAGCCTTGATTTTCTCCTTTAAATCATTTATCGACCTTGATGGATACTTCCGTAGCTTTTTTCCATTTTCCACCACAGGGTCACTTTTCTCTTAATGCAGTCTTTATGAAATGCTTCATCTTTATTTCGGACTAGCTGACTCGGCGGACTTCGTACCGCTTTGACAGTTTCTATGACAACAAAACAAACAAATCGTTAAATGGTTTACGCGTGAAAGTGTACTTATCACACAAACAAACAAATAAACTAACTCACTTTTTTAATAATAAGTCTTTGATTATACTCTTGAATATGTACAAAATTTCATGATGATCAGTTGAATAGTATACCTACGCGTGAAAGCGTAACAAATAACAAACAAACAAATAAACTCACTTTCGCATATTATTTTAGGTTACTATTAGTTAGGATAGTTAAGGTATAAACTCTGATTTAGACACACATCTGTTTATAACGGACACCACTATTGTAACCCTGTAAAGGCCAACCCAATCCTATCCAAACTACACGGAGAATCTAGTAGAGTGCGGGAGCACGCTTGCGTGATGCCATTCCCTCTAGAAACCTTCTGACGTTGTTTTGATCGTGATCAAGCAGTGTGGCATAACCAGCCACTAAGAAAAGAAAGGATTTTACGAAAATCACACCCTAAGGGGGTTAAATAGGGGGTGAAAGTTTGTATGAAAGTTCGTCGTTTTTTAAGTAAATAATATGAAAATTGGTATTTGGCTTTTTTTTTTTAAAAAAGAATGACGTGTTTCATGAATTTCGTTTATTTTCCTTTTTTACTCTTAAAAAAGGGAAGAATGATTTTTTGAAGAAATCGTTACTTTTGAAGTAATAATTCTATAAAAAGGAATAATTTAATTTATCTTCAGATAATTCAATAAAAATAAAGAATGACGTGTTTCATGAATTTCGTTTATTTTCTTTTAAAAGAGTAAAAAAGGCAAGGATTTTTTGAAGAAATCGTTACTTTTAAAGTAATAATTCTATAAAAAGGAATAATTTAATCTATCTTTAGATAATTAAATAAAAATAAAGAATGACGTGTTTTTGCATTTTTCGAAAAACCTCCCCTAGAGGGTTGAAATAGGGTGGAAAGTTTGTATGGAAATCTGTCATTCCTTAAATTTTGGTAGGTACTTTGCCGGGTTAGAAATAATGAACTGTTTCAGGATTTTCGAAAAATGATCCCTTACATATTTATAAAATACTGTGAAAAAATTAAATGCCTACCCGACCCAGCCAGCAATCGAATCTGGGTCTTCCGCAATCCGCAATTATATCCAAAATACAGCGAAAAAATCAATAATTTTTTTCACTGTATTTTATAAATATTCAATTAAGCTTCAGTTAACTACTAAAAATAATAAGTGAAAAATGATCCCTTAAGTTGGGGATGATAATTTGTATAGAAGGTTTCAAAACGGACCAAAATTACTTATACAGTGTGTTGTTTTGTGTAGACACTAACTAATTCTAGCTCGCATAGGGCTTTTTAAGGATAAAAAATGAAAATTCAAAATCTTGAAATGACGTGTCATGTTTAGTTGTCTAACCTTTATTACTTATACCCTTATGCTTTTTAACTTTAATAAGTTTGACTTTTATTACGAATAAACACAAGTCGTGTAACCCACGTGAGCAAAGTCGCGAACAAAAGATAGTTATTAATAAAAAACCCACGTGAGCAAAGTCGCGAACAAAAGATAGTTATTAATAAAAATTATTGAGGTTGTTGCTAGACGTAAGTGACATATATAAATTCCACAGAGTCATTTAACATATCGGTATCTCATAGAAATTAAAAGGGTTTATTCTAACCAATAAGCCATGTTTGTTAAAACATTATATGTGTAAGGGAAATATAAAGATCTAAATAGTAAGTAGAAAACATTTCTAAATAGCATTTGTTCAACTGAATTTATGAGATTTAAAGTCTACTTTCAAATTTGTTCAATTATTTAATACAATCATTTTCTCCCATAGTTTGGTAAAACATGTATGTTCCTACTTTTTTATTTGATCCTAAAATTTAAAATTGCTTTTAACAAAGTTATCTGTTTGATGTAAGTTTTCTAATAAACTTCAAACCTGCATTAGTAAGCTAAAAATTTGGTTGGACCGTATGCGGCCCGCAAGTTTGACATGCATGGCGAGCGTGTAGTAAAATTGATTTACGGTGTTATTTTGAACGTAAGGTTACGTAACTGGACGGCTAATTACATAGACAAGTGATAAGATTAAATTACTGCCTCGGTCATACCATACATAATAACTGATAATAGCAATACATGATAATGTTCTTTTGTTTATTTTAACATTTCTGGATCATATACAAGTAATTAAATAATTTAATCGTCAACCTAGTATAGCAACAAGAAGCTAGGAAGACAATTAAAATGATGAAAATCTATAATTAATTATATTAATCCGTGCAGCGACCGTTTTTTAGCACATTGCGCGCACGGAGATGCGAGGTTTGATACAGTTAAATTTTACATGAAGTCACCAACGCAATCGTGAAATTCATATAATATAATATTTCTTATAAATAAAGTAAATTATCTTGAAAATCTTAAAATACATTATGTTTTCGAAACCGTGGTTTATGGTAGTCTGAGGTGCGGGCGTGTGTACAAGATGATAAAATACTAAGAGGCCCATAGAAATAATATATACATTAAATTTATGTATAAAATGTTACACAGTTTTCTATATACATTGTTTATTTTCTGAATGACGGTCGAACTTCGACCACTTGGCGACCACTAGTAAGTATAAAACGCTAGTTTTACTTCGTTTTATCAAAGCATTTTTTTAATGTGCGGCTAACGTTATTAACAACCTATTAATTATACATAAGTAACTATGTCTAGATCTAGACTAATAACATTGTCCGGCGGTGAAGGTCAATGGCGTTATAAGTCAAAGAGCAGTTATATTTTTTACATTTTATTGAGTACTTGTTTTTTGTCATTTTATGTCTTCGTATTATTTATGTTAAATGAAATAAATAACACTTATGAATATTATCATTATCTGAGAATAATCTCACTACCTCATTACAAGTTTACCACCACTAATTTTGTCCGAGTCGTCATCAAGTCGTAAAAAGGGTTTCATTTCGAAACAAAACTTCAATGAGGAGCTGCTTCTTAAAACAGTTCGATGTTGACAAAAACCATTGATTTATGTCGCCGGTTGTAGCAATGGATGTGGTGGCGCAGAGCTGCGCAATACTTGGGTATACATTGCGATCTCTATTGCACGCATCAGTTGCGGTTGCGGAAAATAAACTTTACTAGTACATCGAGTATATTTTCAAGAACAGCATACAAAAATAATAACTGCAAGACATACTACCGTAGTTAGTTCCGCTGCGCAGTACATAGTATGTTGTAATTTACCTATCCTGTTTTTCTATTGCATCTCTGTTCGGACATGTGCCATTGTTTTAAGCATGTTCATATCCTTAAAATGTCCAAAAAAACATTAGTAAAATTAATTTTGCTAATGCGTACTAGGCTAGAGTAGTTTCTAAAGTTTTTTATTACCCGATGAGGCAGAAATTATTTATTTATTTATTTCTCTCGAGTATCGCGCATCAATCGAGTATACTATCAACACATGTACCTATTTTATTATCGCTCTTTAAAGTATGCTGCGCTAATGCAGTGCGAGTGTGTACTGGCACAGTATACTTTCAATAAACGCTATCTATTGTGATCGGAAAACTTCCACCGAGTCGTTAGACCCTACCAGAGCGACTCATTACTGGGCTTTGTTTTTTATTGATTGGGCATGAAACACTAACAACGTACTACAACATTTGAAGTAAACACAAACACCAAAGTAACACGTTAGATTAGTTAGACCGTACCACAACCGTAGGGTAGCTTTTCTTGTTCTTGTATTTAAAGAACATTCGTTGATTTATGATTGTGTTTTGTAATAAAAACTATAATTAAAGTAATAATATATTTATTTGTGTCTAGCGGCTCGCCCGCGACTAATTCGTGTAATCGAATACAGAAAGAATTAAAAAAGACTGTACCATTAGTATACCCTATAACGATTGTCATGTCTAATCTCTGTTTTCAGTATTGAATATATAATTAATAATAACGTAATACAACTATTCAATAAATTACTAAGCTAGCTATATTTCTATCAAAAAGATTCTGAAAAGAAACTCCATAATGTGAACACCATTACTGCTTAGCGGCAGAAACAGCTAGTGTGGTATGTAGATGTTATCGAGCACGTAAACTATGTGTAATAAATAGATTTATATTAGTTTAGTAGTCGTCCAGGCGTCTCTGCACGTGAACTCTACCACCGATTAAATAAGCTTCACAAAATTATAATAAGTAGTTGCGCTTAGGTGTTCTAGTGCATACGAGCGAATTGTTAAATGAATAAGCAGCACTGTATAATTATGTATTACTAAGTGAAACAGTGGGATGATGACCTGCGAAAGACTGCAGGCAGATGCTGGATGCGTCAAGCTGAGGACAGGGCGCTATGGCGCTCATTGGGGGAGGCCTATGTCCAGCAGTGGACTAAGATAGGCCGATGATGAAGTGAAACAGACTTAATAAACGATGTTTTTAACTGTTGTAATGACATTCACCTAATTATGTTATGTGTAATAATTAGCTATCCTAAAATTTCAGTTGAAATTTTACTTTTTATTTTACTAACCAAATGTGGTTTGTTGTTGTATTATGTGCCAAAAAACGATTAGTCATTCATTCATTCAAATTTGCAATACTCAAACGGGAACTAAGTTTTAGGTAAACATTTATCACCCTGCCCACTTATTTGATTTAGTATGCAGATAGTTCAATTAGATTTGAAGTTAACTATTCTAGCTTTAAATTCCTATGTTCACTTTTTTTAATCTCTTGTGACTTTGTTTAAAGCTCTTCGCTTTTGCCACTTAATAGCCATGACTAGTTTTCTGAATGTAATTAATTGGAAGTTGGAATAGTTTGTTGATCGATAGCTCTACAGAGCTAGTTTTTGTGTTTGAGTTTATTGCTAAGATTAGACATAATGTAACATTTAGAATCTTGTTTGATTAAAGTTATTAAAACTCAACCTTATTATTAATAATAAATAAATAAATATTTGTTTAAACTTTTCCCTGGAACGCTGCAGACATGTCTAAAACAAGTTCTGTTTGTTCTACTCTGAATTGTTTGCCTTCGCCTCCATTGCATAGTGTAGAAGATTCTGATCATATTAATATGATTAGAATCTTCGTCTTCGAAGACGTATTTTAAAGATATCACCGGGTCATGTAATTTTTTTCTAATCAGAGTTAATGCTACCAAAGCTATGCACCCAAAGTTATACTTAAAAATACTTCAGTGATTTTAATTTTGTTAGTCACCACCTCCATAGAAAACTTATCAAATTAATAAGAATTGCTTTAAATGTAACTTCTACAAAGGTATCGCTATGTTTATTTTCTATCAAACAGAGTTAATAATACGCACCCAAAAGCTATGCGTAAGTAAAAGAACGGTTCGGTCCTCTTCTTCCAAGACAAACTAGTCTATTGACTCCCAAGCCCAAGCCAATAGCCCAAGCTCTTTGTTTTGGGGAACGGTAGCGCGCTGCCGATGCCGATGCCACCCGGTTTGTTGTTTGCTCTTTGGACAGAGCTTTATTTGTGGGGACACGAGCACAATGCGGTACGACTACGAGGCTGTATTGATTGCCTGTATGCGGAATATTTCTTTCGGAGTATATGTGAAATTTTGTAATTTGATGGTTCTTTGTTTTTAATGGTTAATTTGGTTTAAGTTATGTCAGTCTTGTCACTTTATGGTAATCGTAAAGATATAGTATAGTAAACACTCGAATATTATATTTTTAAAAACAATGGATCAAATATTTTCTAGGCATTTTCAGTGGGTCTGAAAATATATTAGGAAAATAATAAATAAATAAATATTTAATTAACGTAAAACTATTATTTAATTGAAGTTTATTATTAAATTGATATTAATTAGTAATTTTGTGAAACAATAATTATTGAATCATAATAGCAAATAAGTTTAATTGTCCATTTCGCCTTTAATCTGAGAATTCTGAACCAAATATTGAATAGATCGAAATCCTTAAGGGGGTGCCGCGCGGAATTGTCACTGGTGCTAGGCGCTGAATAGGTCATATACATTAAAAGGACCCTACCACGATCCTTTCACAAGGCCATGGTTGTCTTGGAATTTGAAACAAATACCCAGAAACTGCATAATAATCTATAATGAAATCTTAATGTTTATAAAGTTAAGTATAGTAGCAATTGTAAGTAATAGCTTATGACTGTTCCATCCACTGCTGGGCAAAGACCTCCTTCATTAAAATCAAGTCATCACTACAGTGAATTGCTTAATCACCACGCTTGCCAAATGCGGGTTGGTGATCACAAATCCGGGCTATGCAACGAAAAATCCGAAACCGACTTTGTCCGACCTAGGAATTGAACCCGAGACCTTATATCGGGGCCGAATAAATATGGCCGAGCGCTTTGCTACTCGACCACCGAAACCATTGTTACAACATGATTATATTGAAAATTCGATAACTGTGTAATACAAGTGAAGGTCTCATATCTCCAAATAATCATTTTACACATACTACTTAATTAAAACAATAGCAGTAAAAACTCACACGTTATGTTTTTGCTCTAGGTAAAGAAAGCTATGCGCCACTACAACTACCAGAGCAGTAGGCGAACGACACCACTAATGACATTAAAATTGTGAGTAGCATCAGTTTCCACTTTATTATGAACGAAACTTATTAATACATCTCTCTACTTTTACAACATTTTCTACGGATTTCATTTGATTTGGTTATTCTCTAAAAAAAGGTTTGTTTTATTTTTACGGAACTATTTTGCGTTATAGACCTCTCAAACTTAAATGGATCATGCAAGGGCTGGTGACCTCAATATAAGTTCTCCGACATCTCAGTTAATATGAACGCGAAATAGCTCCTTAAAATACATGATTTAACAATCTGATGTGCTGCTAGCTTTTTACCATCGATTAAAAATTAGTTGCATGTAATTATACTTACTAGAATATTCTTTGAGATTGTGATGGAATGCATACAATATGTGAGTTGTTTGTAAATAAACTTGTGGTTAGTCTCTCGAAAAGTTTTTTTTTGCCAAAAAAAAGTTTTACTCATATATCTCTTCCTTCATTTAATAGAAAACATTTAATAATAGCTGTTTCAACTTTTGCAATCATCCACATAGCTTCGAATACAACGCTTGTTTGCGAAGCACTGTGCACAAAGAAGGATATCTGCAAACTAAACATTTCCAGTCATACAAAGCAAATATTCCACGAGACGTCGCAACTTTGAAACGGTAGTGAAAAATTCGAGCTTTCGCATGTAGGTCACAGTTCAGTTACCTGACTGAGCTGAAGCGAGCTTCGGCCATTGGAAATTTGATGCAATCGGTAATCGGTTTGTACGTTGAGTACCTACTTACATTGAGCTAGGGTTTAAGTTGTGTTAAGCGACAAGACGGAATAGATACCGAATTCCCGTGAGTGTCGGAATACTTAATGCTTGTAGTTAATTATTACTGTTTATAAAATTATAACCATAATGCTAGAAGGTAGACATAAGCTTCTAGACATTGTAATTGATGTGCAGTTCGTTTTTTTTCTTTTTATGTGATGGATATGAATTCAGTTCAAATTACGTTGAATGCAAAAGTCAGATTCATCGGCCAATAAGTAAAAAGATTCCTTCATCATTATATTTATTTCTGTTATTAAATGAGCCTAATCAAATACGAATCATATATTCTCAACCCCAGTCAGGTGTAACAAAAATAATCTTTGCTCTGTTTCTATAACCAAAATGGTGTCCTAATTTAAGCAGTTAAATTGATGTAGGTAACTCATAATACTCTAATAATTTTTATTCTCGACTGAAAACATTTTGCGTTGACTTCAAAAAAAAATAATGAAATAACTACAATATAAGTTACCAAATAATTTTATCCACATTGATGAGATTGTATATTCTACCACAAATAAGTCATTCACTGTCCTGAACATAGAAAACTTCAGCGAGTTGAACTACAGCAACTTCGATCAACAATACACTAGATAACGCCTCACGAACTAAAACAAATCTCAAATATGGCACTGGCTGACTTTACTATAAATGGAGAAAAACTATCCTAAGTTTTGATAATTTCAACCTAATTTATACTTTTTTTTGCAAGGAATAAAGCACAGTTTTGATTATTAAGACATTCACTTACGATCTTACGTCGAAAACGACAGAAAGAGATAAGAAATTTAAATAAACACTTGTGTATTTAAAAACATATACAAAGACCCTTTACATCCAAATTCGACCTTATTACATAAAAATAAAACAGCAAATGGCAGACACGAAATGTTACTTACTTCATTTCGAATTTTTGCATTATTGACTTTACTTGCTCCGAACAGAGTATTATGGAGTCTCACTTAGTAATTTATTTTTTGTTTTAAGGAAGTTATTTTTAATAAGGAATTAGGTTTATTTTATTTTATGGCTTATGCATTTGACTGCAAAAGTGTATACAAAAAGCAATTTATTATACTTTGCATACATTTATGTAATAGTAGATTCAGTACAAATTAACTGATATTGAACTATACCTACCTTGAGCACAGTTGGAAAACATGCTTAAATGAAAGAATCCTGATGAGAAATTGTAATGTAAACAACAATATCATCACAATCAAATTGTTTTATTTATGTAACAATATACATTATTTGAGGTGGTTTTCATATAAAGAACAATAAACCAAATTCAAATTCAAATTATTAAATTTGGGGATAGCCGTTTTCCTCAATCGACGTCTTTGTGCATTCCCCATAAAATCGGATTTTTTGAAATATATTGAGCAAATTACAGATTTTTTTTTAGGTCTAAAAAAATCCTCCTGTCTCTCTTCCGCTACTATGGAAATCCATTTTGCACATAGAAATGGGTCGCCAGGAAATCTAGAAATAGAAAATATAATTGAGAAGTACCTATCTATATTTTTTTTTAAACTACTCCATAGATTCACTGTCCCAGAGCAACTATACGTTGGCCAAACATTAGCAAATGTGGGCGCGTGGGTTGGTTTTAAAAATTAAAGATTGTTATTTCATAAAAACAGTTAGGTATTTTATTATTTATGTTATGAAAAAGCATTTACTTACCGAAAGTATGATATTCCTTCCGATATATTTTTATTTCGATAGTTATTTTTACAGTTTTTGAATACACACTGATGCATTGTGGTACGTTATCATGTTGGCGCAGTCAACAGCGAACTAAATAGAAATAAGACCCCACTTTGAATGTGAGGCGTTATTCGCTCGGCCGTTTTTGACACCCTGACCGGTTATCTAGTGTATTGTTGATCGAAGTACAGCAAGTAAGTACTAATTGATAAACTTCAATTGCGTAAGTTTGTTATGTCGCCCCTCGCAGACGACATTGCCCGCCATTCGCGGGATATAGATTGTTATAGCGCGCAATGTAGGGCTCGCTTCGAGTTCACGTAAACATGTTTTATAATAACCGAGGCGACATCGTGGGGTGGCTTGTTTGAACGCGATTCACTGACGCACACCTAACTGAAATCAATAGTTGATCGCAGTCATGTGATTACATTAATGTAATAATATTATTGTTTTACATGGAATTTGTAAAATATCTTTAAATTAAGTTTAGTTAATAAAATGTTCAAATAATTTTAACGCAAATTTTGTTGCGAACAAATTACAAAAACAAATTTAGTTAATAAAATGTTCAAATAATTTTAACGCAAATTTTGTTGCGAACAAATTACAAAAACACAAATGTGGAAAAAAATTCCACGAGCAGGATTTGAACTTGCACCCTTCTGACATTCCGGGCCAGGTGCTCTTCCAATTGAGCTATCGTGGTTATTTCTAACCAGCCCGCCGAAATTATTCAACACTTTTTACTTTGAAAGCCAAAGGCGCTCATTCAATGTCAACAACTACCGTCACTAACATCCGATCATAATTCAAATCATTATTATTTTTAAGTTTAGTTAAACTTTTTACTTGCGTAAACTTTTTAGGATACATCCTAAAAAGTTATACTGAATTATTAATAAATTAAACTTAGTTATTAAAACACTTGGTCACAATGATCTTAGGATATTGGTGTTTCCGTGAAAAGTTTCCTAGATTTGTAAATTCATTAATCAGCAATTAATTACTCTAAATTTCCAATGGAATTGTTTAGGGAAAGTTTGGTTTATTTATAACCGCAAGACGAACGTTAGCATAGGTGTCAATTTATGAAGCCATTAACATAACTGTAAAAGACAATAACGGACGCTTTATAAGTTTTTTTTTGTCTTGTACTAAAGTATTATTATTTCTTAAGGCGTAAGTGTACGTTTACTTATTATTTAAAGAACTTTTTAAGTTTTATATAACGTTATCCTTATGGATATCATCTAAAAAAACACCTTGTTTTGTTTGATGGTGTATTAACAATTATGTAATAATTAACCTCCATAGGAAAAAGCGTGTGTTCATAAACAATAAAGATTTCCAGTTTGCGAGTCGTTTAGCTACATTCCTCAAACACACAGTAGTCAGTCAGAGGGCGAATCTCCATTTTTCTTTCTAGGTGATCAAAAACTTGTTCCTATTCATCCATATTCATGTTTCGGGATTGTGGTGCGAAAGGTTTCACTTTTTGTATGGCCCCACTATTATGTGTTACCTCTTTTATAACCTTGATTGGATACGTATATTTTTTATTGTTTCTTTTTAATAATAAGAAACTTTGCATCAACTCAAAGAAGTAGTAAAGATTAGGCAAATTAACATACTCGTTGTTTTGTTTTTGATGGAGCCTGCAAACAATCGCTTGTCGTTAAAACTCATACCACCGATAGAAAGTGTAAAGAAAATATGTCAAATTCACATAACCAGTGACACGACACATCATAAATTTATTCATTGTGCGTTCCATGACATGCCTCACAAAACCCATTCTCCATGAAATGAATAATATGTTTTAATATTTGTCGCTGTTGGCAACTCGGTTCTGAATGGTTCAAAGTACAGGAAAACATGCCAATACGATATTAAATTTAATTTTAGATCATCAATTCTGATGTCTTCACTGATGCTGAATAATAGATAGATAAGCTAGAACATTTTTTATCCCACACTTACACATGAACACGCAAACAAAATAAATATACTTCCTTTGTATAAATTAGACAAAAACAGAGTACCTACCGCTATTTTCTATTTAAAAGATTTCATGTTAGTGCTAACTTTTCTATGATTAGTTACGTACCTGATTTTTTACCTGACTAGATGCTAGTTACATAGTTTTAAGTGCTTTACTGCAAAACTGTGTTTTGTAGTAATGTTTGTTTAATAAATAATAATAATAAAATAACTTTTATTTTTAGTTTACACTAGGGCTTGATTTGATAGCGTTACCAAATTTACACTAAAAGTATCGTTATTTCTATAAAGTTAAATTGGCAGCGCAACCGTAATGCAGGTAACGTTATCTAGAAAAGTATCGTTATTTTCTTCGTTACCCAATGCGCTTTACCCGATCCGCGTAAAGCGGTTAGTTTATTTACCGGTAAAAATTACACCCAAGTAACGATACCAAAGTTAACCTTATCTTGGACTTCTTGGCGGGAAAGTGAAGAGTCATGTCTGCGGTTTTGTTTTATTTTCTAAAATTTGTGTTATGTCGAATATTAACGTGAAATAATGGTGGATTATTAACCGTTAAGTGTTCGTGAGTGTGCATGAGTATTGGCAAATGAAACAAAACAGTGCAACGTCACTTTTCAAATTCTCTCAAGAAGTCCGCCCGAGGACTTAGTAAAGCCTCTAATGTCTCTAAATAATTGAGGGGTTGGGGGGTATATCATTTCTCACTTCTTATTTCTATTATCATTCATCATCATCATACAGGAAAGAAATATTGTTTATATAAGTATTACTTGTAGAGAAACTTTTTCATTGGCTAAATGCTTGTGCAAAACCATTAAAAAAAACTTTATCTTCGTATGACAGAGGTAGGTAACGTAACGTATTATTAAAAACCCTGGTTTATACAAAAAATAAAAGTGTCTTAACATTATGAGCAAATAAGTAACCACATCCGTTTTAGATCTCTAGACATCTTTTTGCGGGGTAGGGTGTGACCATTTTCTTTTAATGTTTTCTTCCGAGAACTGCCTTCGACTTTACTGTGGGTTCACGTACTATACGAGTGAAGTAACAGTGTGACTTCTTGTATTCCAGGTGACGCGCTGCAGAGCGGTGGTTAAAGCGGCTCTGCCGCTTTAAATGGACAAACGCAAGATGCTGCCAAAGAGAGCGCGTATGGATAGCATGCGGGGTCCCATTGCAAATGGACCCCTGCAATCGAGGTAAGAAAAAAAAACATTTTTTGTTAATTTGGGAAACTGTTTTAGAAAAGTTGTATCCTTTAATATTTATTGTGTCAAGTAATTGATCAAATTTCAAAAGTTGCCAGGACAATTCTACTAGATAACTTAACTCAATAAATAACTAACTACAGTCAAACCTACTAAAACAGTAGTTTCGGCGCTAATTGAAGTTAACAGGATGTTTATATTAGAAGTTACATAACGTGCAATCCCTAACTCTCAATTGGCAACTAATAAACAGTTTATCGAAGTAGCCGACCGACCCCTCCGGCCGGTAATTCGCATTCTGGCCGGAGCCCGTAAAACGCGGCGAGTTAACAAACCGATGTCCTTCGCCTATTCGGTTCACTCCACCTATTCTTTCCGCGCGCTAATCCTATTTGGTTTCCATCAAAACTTGCGAAGGGGTTGTGTCCTCTCCACGTAAGACCCCGCCCTCCCGACGCGACGCCGCGCCGGCCTCTTTGTTTGCCACCAAATCTGTTTTCGTCTGGCCCGGGAAAGTTTGCGAATTTCTGAAAACTCCTTCTCCGCCCGGAATTACTTTCTCGTTTCGCTGCCGAAACTTTCGCCGGCAATAATAATAATTCTGCTTCGCTATGACGAAAGTTTAAATTATTAGTTTAATCGTACTGGCGCGCTTTAATTATTCGAAGGGTGGGCGAGGGCCGCGCGGGCTGTGTCCCCTGATTAGTTAAGTTGGCCGAACCACGCTCTTGTCGAAGGACTCTCCAAGTTACAGTATTTGCTTTCCAACTTAATTTGTATCAATTTAGGAATCTAGTCTGTTCGTAATAGTTGTATCGATTGAGCGGCCCCGTCAGGCCGGCCGCTTGCTGATTGCTGTTATTGTCAGCCCCTTATTTGGCAACCATTCACTACACGATGTAGACGCCTTCTGCTACTAATCATTTGCTGAAATTAGGTGTCATTGGTGACAGTAATGATTACTAATAGTTGCACGCCTAATGATAAGACAATGCCTGGCGGTGAACTAGTAAACTTTATGAGCATTGGATTATCCTATAACCATTGGTCGGCGTGCAGGTAGTGCTATTTTACGAGACTCGTCGATCGTGGCATAACATGGACATACCCTCTCATCTTAAATTCCCGGGAATGTAAAAATCACCTTTAATCAAATGTTGCCTACATTTAATTTATGTAAATTAAATGTGCGTATCCTAAAAATGTCACCATGTTACCTCGTTATTATTAAGAGAACAGCAGTTTCATAAAAAACAATATCGGTGTTACGACCAACCAGTAGGTACTACTACTAACACTGTTTTAAATCTGTAGTGATTTCTATATGTTTATACTATTTTCTATATGTTTATACTATTTCTTGACAACGGGTCGTAATTGTCTAAATGGTTACATAACACAAACACCACATGTACAATTTCAACGGTCTTAACGCTTAACGCGATCTCTCCCAGAGAATAAACAGACAGAAAACAGTATAATTTTAAGAATATACAGTATAAATTTAAGAGATTATAGTTTCTACCTATGTTAAAAATAAGTAAACTCAATATCGATTTTAAAATCTCGAATCCCGGGGCATGTCCATGTTAATATATACATTTGTGTCATTCACCCCATATGGCACTACCTACGCCGACCACTGCCTATAACTGAATGTGAAATAACAAGGCTTAGTAAGTTGATGAATTATACAAAGGCACGCTATCATTGCTTTAATCGTTATTTTGGGTCATCAGAATGTCCTCTCTTGCCGAAGCTCAATAAATTAAATAGGAATATTCATGTTAAGCGGATGATGGACTGATGTATATATATTGTAGCTAGTTGACCGTTTCCAATAAATTATTTAAATTCATTCATTATAGTTTGTTACTGTGTTAAAATTTGAATTCGTAGTCGATTCGTTTTCTAGCATGCCGTTTAAATGCTAATATAATGTTGGTTCCGAGTTTTTTTTTACATATCTGTATGATTTCATTTAAAAGCAAACCTTGCAATATAAATTGGTGTCTAGCACGTGTAAAAGAGTGTTGTGTAATATGCGGTTGTGCACATACACGAGCGGCGTTTTACGATCGCGGCTCCGGCGTGAGTCATGTAACGATTGCCAGGTCGCTGTGCACGCGCTGTGCTTTAACATCGCGCCTCGGTTTAATATGCCACATTTAACTGTTTTATGTAGATACGCGTTAGGCATTAGTGAAATGAATCGGGTCATAGTTTGTAATCGTTTGATTGATACACACACACACACACACACACACACACACACACACACACACACACACACACACACACACACACACACACACACACACACACACACACACACACACAAGAGATTGTTGGTCGATTTGGTTTCAGTTTTATTTTTGGAATATACATATGTACAGTCACGAACATTAACATGTAAACGATGTAACCGCCTCTGTGGTCTAGTGGTTAAGACCACCGGTTTAGACCCAGAGGTCCCTGGTTCGATTCCCCGGGGGGGTTCATATTTAACCGGTTTGGTTGGTGGTAGGACTTGTTTTGCTCGCCTGGCTCTAGCTACCACCATATTATCTAAATATGTCGCCATAACATCAACGTTTGTAGCATTGTTGTGTTCCGGCAGCTAGAGATAGATGGCAGCCAGTGCCTCACTAGTTGAGGATCCAGGGTGAAGTGCGCTTCCACCAAATGGCAAAAATGTGTATATGTTAATGCTCGTGAGTGTACGCTATTTTGTATTATCTCTTCGTGTTGTTTCAGTTCAATAATAAAGTTCATTTAAGATTTAGAATAATCCTAAGTCAAATACAACCATTTTTTAATAGAGCACGCACGCTAGCAACAAGTAACAAATACAATAAGTTTTTCTGTTATTTGCGTGGCAACTTAACGTTTAAATAAAGAACAGGCTATATAATTATTTGAAATGTTGCAATTAGCAAATCACACAAGTTTGTTAAATAAAGCAAATCTGTTAACAGAACTGGACCTCATTTATTGCGTTATTTTACTGAAGTTGAAATATTTTTCTAAATTATTTAAAAAAGAAAAGGCTAGATGTCAAAAAGTCGCGTCTAATAGAGACACTTTCGTAATTAATTATTGTCCTACTTTTAGTTTATAAGTAGAGTTACGTGTGAGCAACGCTATAATATTTACGTTCGAAATAAATCGGACACGACTGATACATTAGTAATTTTGTTGTTAACAATGCTACATACATTATGTAGCATTGCGATTTAAAACAGTGTTAATACTTTATGATTAACATATTAACTTTTTATATTTACAGGCCCTTGGTTGCGTTACTAGACGGCCGGGACTGCACCGTAGAAATGCCAATACTAAAAGACGTAGCAACAGTCGCGTTCTGCGACGCGCAGTCTACCTCGGAGATCCACGAGAAGGTTCTCAACGAGGCGGTGGGCGCGCTCATGTGGCACACCATCATACTCACCAAGGAGGACCTGGAGAAGTTCAAGACGCTGAGGATCATCGTGCGCATCGGCTCGGGCGTCGATAACATTGACGTCAAAGCGGCCGGCGAGTTAGGTGAGATGTCGCTATATCTATATAACATGCCGCTATATCTATATAACATGCCGACGTTCTACATACCACGTCATTGATAGACCTCCAGATACGGAGGGACGGGCTCGATGGCGCAGTGGTTAACGTTTTAGAAATTAGATTAGAGTTTTAGAAAGTTATAAATATGTAGGGTATCCAGATTACGAGAGATACCGTAGGGTACATGTTAATACGTAAAGAAAAGAGAGGTCCGAGCGAAAGGGACAGCTGCATAAAATACGACGGCTCATGTGGGTAGTTGGTTTAGATTGTTTAGGTCAAAAATGTAAAGCTACCTACATGGGCCGGCAGCTGTACCACAACGTCGCTAGTTCCCGACCTAATATGTGTTTAAGTCACGGCCGGTCAGAGCAGATTTTGTAAGCTCTCCGGACCCCAGCTAAAAGAATAAAGAAGAAATAATCAAGAACCGAGTTTTAATACAGTCCACATCGAAGCACAACGGCCGATCTGTAGGGGCTACAACCAGTCACGAACAGTATCTTTGGTGGTGGTAATCTAGCGCTCGATCTGCGATCGCTAAGATTAGGCAACTTTAGCAAAGGCTGATCATGGGATAGGTAACCAAAAGTTTATCATCTCGAGCTCTTCTGTGCTTCGGATGGCACGTAAAACCGTTGGTCCCGGCTGCATTAGCAGTCGTTAGAAACCACCAATCGGAACTGGGCCAGCGTGGTGGCTTATGGCCTGTTCTTCTTTTCCATCTGTAGGGAAGGCTCGTGTCCCAGTAGTGGGGTTAATAATAATAATCATTAACCCCACTGCTGCTCTACTGGGATTGCTCTATCATTACGGACAGGACTATTGTTGCCAATAAGCCTGATATCGTGGTGGTCGACCGATTCCAGCGCCGGGCATTACTGGATGATATCACCATACCTCATGATGAGAACCTTGTGAAAGAAGAAATATTTGGATTCAACCATCATTACCGATAGTCGTTTCGGCAAACGGTCTTTTAGCCGAGAGCATCGATCAACACCTAGAAAGGCTCTCGCTGAAAGGTTGGGTCAAGGGTCAGATGCAAAAGGCAGTACTCCTTGACACAGCACTTATTGTCAGGAGGTTCCTCACTCTGCAGCCCTAACCCCCGATAGCTTGGGTCTATCCCCGCTGCCGGTGGCAATCTAGGTTAATATTTTATAATATTTTATATTGTAAATATGTTTTTATATAAAATATTGTAAAAAAAATATCTTAAGATATATATTTAATAAAGAGAATAATAATAATAAAAACGTTTATTTTCTCTTCACAATAAGGAATTACAAATGGCTTAAAATATACTATTAAGATACACTGCATCCTATCATTTGTGAGAGACTGGTGCTTGAAATAGGTTTCATTAGAAATCTGCAAATACAGGTCACCAGGACCCCCTCGCGGACATAGACAGTATACGAGTATAGCTATATAGCAACATGAGTAAGATGTAAAGAGGTTGAGGCATAAAATGAGGTGATGTTGTAATAATTTGAAGGGTTCTTTCAATTTAAACATTTGGTGTCGGAATTGCTGCCGTACGTTGCCATATTAAACGCAACCACACGACAGCCGCACGCCTGCGTTTTAATATGGAACGCAGTGCAACCGTGTGCGGCAGAGAAAAATAGATTTTATTATTTTACTTAATTTAAAACATTAAAAGCCATTTCGATATTCCATACCAAACTTCAAAGCTCTTATTATTTCAAACCGATAACCCGTTTTTTATGAAACCTATTATTAAGGGAAATACAAAGTTAAACTATCAAGTTTATAAAAAACGTTTGAAAGAAAACATTTACACTGATTTAATGCAATTTGAAACTTTCCATAGTAGATTTTAAATCGCATAAACATGTATTAAAAAGTTTTTTTAACCGTCAATCATTGTATCTCCCTTAAGCATAGAAAGTTTCAATAAAATTAGCGTATTGTTTTGAAATAATAAGTCCTTCAAAGTTTTTTGAAATACCGAAATGTGAAATCTGTTTTATGACGAAGATAAACTCAATTTACATAGTATAGGGACCATAGGTATACCTTTATACCCGACGTTTAGATCGAGACACACTGGCCGTAGTCACGGGCGGACTGGGTATAATAATAAGATTATTGTTACTAACACTATATGGACACTGTCCGAAATAAATGATTTTATTTATATATTTAATAAAGAAAAATATGATGCATTTACAAAGTAGATTCGAGTCAATGGCCAATTTAAAACTTTCTTTAAAAGTTTTCATGTTATTTAATTGAAAAATACGAACATGACTTAAATTCTAAATTTGAGCTTTAAAAGAACTAAGATACATGACTGTATGTTATTTTCCTATTAAGTAAATAAGTGATTTTTTGCTCAGCAGTGGGAAAATATGTAAATATTTTCCCACTGCTCAGCAAAAGCTCTCTCTCATTGAAATCAAGACATTTGATGGATATTGGCTTATTCACACCATGCTTGGAATAAAACCCAGGCTATGCAAAGAAAACCAAACACACTTCGTAATTGATCCCAGCACCTCCGAGTGTCGGGACGTGCGATTTGCCAGGCGTTATTAACATGAAGTTTCTGTTTTGCTACAAATTGATAGTGATTAAATAAATATGCATATGCGCACTGAATCGGCGCCGACTAATAATAATCTGTCATATCCGTTTCGATATTGCACTACTGTTACTAGATTTACTGACCAAAATTATAATTGATGTATGTATGTAGGTTGGAAATATAGTATTTATGGGCCCGTTACTGCACAGAATAAGTAATAGTATGTAGTAGTCTGATAATGAATTAACAAGGCCTGTCTGCCTATAAAAGTATAATGTGCGCTCTTAGTCGTACTGCCTACCAATCCTTGAACAAAGCCCTATGGTTGACTGGTAGACAACGCCATTTGGCTTAAAGTCCGCCTGTTATCCAAATATGCCGCACTTTCACTGAATATAAATTGTAAGAGAATTTATTTCAGCACTTGTAACCTCAATAACATATACATAACATCAGTGGTTGTGGACAGTTTGAGATAGGATAGCTATAGTCACTGCCTCAGTGGATGAGGATGCCGGGTGAATTGCGCTTCCCCTTTGGCCTTATCATCACATAAGATAACGTGAAATGAAATCAAAGTGTACTTAAACGTAAGGAATAATGAAACTTATTGTGCAATAAGAATACAGGTGTCGCATCGCGTATAAATAATCCTTTTTTTGTTTCATTGCAGGTATAGCAGTATGTAATGTTCCGGGTTACGGAGTAGAAGAAGTAGCTGACACGACAATGTGTCTTATATTGAATTTATACCGGCGGACGTACTGGCTCGCCAATATGGTGCGGGAAGGAAAAAAATTCACAGGTAAAACACAAAACTCTAACACAGTCACATACAAGACTCTTAACTCAGTCGAATTTATCTTATTTTGAGTTCTTGCATTTAAATTCCTTATAATATCTCCAACATAGACTAGTGGTACCATTTTGAGTGGTTTCAAAGAATATCTGCGTGAAACAATGGCACTCGTTGCTGTTGTTTCGTCTGGTAAGTGAAAG